>VCNE01000691.1:0-34993 GCA_009869805.1 Oncopodura yosiiana | reverse complement strand
TCTTCTTCGTAACAAAAAAAATTGAACAGATTCAGCGAGTCGGGGTTTAACTTGGTGGGAATACAACAGCCAATCAGAGACGAGTGCGAAAATTTAAATTGAGGTGAGAAAAATAATATTTTGTATCTAGTAGAGCGCGCCTATTGTGAATCCAGAAACCATTATCCAGTGCCTGTACTAAACTCCTAAAGATTGATAATTCTCTTTCTTATATCTGTACTATGTTTGTAAGTAAAATGTGAAAAAGGTTGAAAAAAGTTTGACAAGTTGAAAAAATATGGCTTTAACATTACCTCAATTTTATAAATTAGCTACAAGATTAATAATTGAGAGAACAAATGTTCGTTATAAATGGATACAAGTTGGAAAAGATCCAGCAATAGCAAAGAATTTAGCTCAAAAGATGCAAGGTGAGTTAAACACATTGAGTTGGTTTTTTTAAAAATCTTTTTAATAAACTGTGATTATTTTGTAATATTTCAGAAATGCAATGGAAGGATCCTAATCTACACTTTAGAGTTAATATTGGATATAATTTACCACAATCTAATCGTAAAGAACTTGTTGCTAAACGTATTGTTCAGCGTCAACAATTGAGAACTCAAACTGATTTGGAAAAAGCAGCAAGAGAAAGACGATGTAAGTAAATTGTCAATTTTTGTCTTTGTATGTTGTAAATACAACTTTTAAATTCTTAAAATCTTTTTGTTTATAGTGAACGTGCCTCTAGACGAAGTACATAAAGAATGGGAAATTACTGTAGGACCTTATCATATTAGAAATACTGCAGAGCATTATGGAGTATTTGAGGATTTATTTGGAGAAGCTTATTTTACACCAGTTCTTCCAATTTCAATTAAATATGATATGGGAAAAGATAATTTAGTTACACCTGTTTATCATGGAAATATAATCAAGCCTAAAGAGGTATACAAGTAAAACGATAATGTAATGATCTTATAACTAGTCTTCTAAATCTTTTCTTTGTGATTTTCTAGATCTCTTCAAAACCATTTAGTCACTTATAATCCAAGAAAAAATATGATGTATACTTTAGTAATGACTACTCCAGATTGTCATTTTACTCAAGAAAATTCAGAGTATCTTCATTGGCTAGTGTAAGTTAAGATAATATAATATGGCAATTTTAATCTTATAAACAATGTCTAATTTAATTCATAATAATATTTTGTTCTACATAGAGGCAATATCCCAGGAAATGCTATTGAAAAAGGTCAAGAGTTATGTGATCACATGAGACCATTTCCTCCACGTGGTACTGGTTACTGTCGCTATATATTTATTCTTTATGAACATCAAAAGTCAATTGACTTATCAAAATATAAACGTGAAATGCCATGTTCTAATCTAGCTGCTAGAACTTTTTCTACTTATGAATTTTATCGTGATTTACAAGACAGCATTACTCCTGTTGGTTTAGCTTTCTATCAATCAGACTGGGATAAAACAGTTACAGATTTTTACCATAATGTTCTTGGTATTAACAAAGTTTTTTGATCTGATATTATTATAAATCTACACTGTTTATTTTTCTATTCCAGATATGAAAGAACCAGTCTTTGAATATGAGCTAGAACCACCAGCTCTTCCACAACAAAAATGGTTTCCAATTGGAAAACCATTTGATCAGTATTTGGATATGTACCGTGATCCAAAAGATTTACAGAAGCAATTACTCATGGAAAAACTCAAAGAGCGTCATCCATTTAAACGACCACCTAAGCCATCAAAATATCCATTAGCTTTCCCAATTCCTAAAGATGTACCCAGTTGGTTGAATGATGATATCAAAAGAAGAAGAGCGAAAGAAGGAAAATGGAAGTACATGTAGTAGTAATAGTAGACTGTATGCTAAATGCTATATGAATATGAATAAAAACATTGTGTATGTGTTGTGCATATAGAGCAAGTACTAGTAATTGAAAGATTTATACAGTATGTATGCAATGATCTTTATATCTTATAATTGATACAAGGGCAGAGACATTTAACAAACATGATATACATATGACTTCACTACTCTTCAAAAGGCATTTCTATCATTGCATTTCAGTAGTTAGAAGTTTTTATATATATCTACATGTCTTATTATAGTAAATACTACCCGGGGTTTTGGTTCACCGGGAGTTTAGTTTAAGCAAATGGACTGATCACAACAAGTAAGAAATTTTTGTGATACCATGAGTCTGTGGAAATGGACTTCGTTACTTTTATGTGCTTATGGATTTTTNGATCACAACAAGTAAGAAATTTTTGTGATACCATGAGTCTGTGGAAATGGACTTCGTTACTTTTATGTGCTTATGGATTTTTTAAAGAGATTCGTCCTTCAGAACCATTTATCACTGAATATTTAATAGAATTTAAAAATATAACGGCAGAAGAGGTATGAAAATTACAATCAACTTTCTGGTTCTATAATACGTTTTCATGTTACTCACATGTTTTTCTATTTCAGATTGTACAGATTGCTTTTCCTGTATCAACCTACACATCTCTAATTGTAATCGTAATTGTATTTTTAGTAACAGACTTGCTCCGTTATCGACCAATTATTATTCTACAAGGCATCATGTATGTCGCTACAATGCTATTACTTATTTTTGGAAGAGATTTAACATCACTCATCGTAAGAAATTATAGATAGATATTGTATATGCTTATGTAAGTTTTTATTTTAATTTCAATCGGTTATCTCTTTTAGATTGTAGAAATCTTTTATGGAACAGCATGTTCTGCAGATATAGCCTACTATACATACATCTATGCCAAAGTGGATAGAAAATATTACAAGAAAGTTACATCTTATACATCAAGTTCTTTACTAGCTGGGAAATTTATCAATGGTGTCTTATCTCAACTTCTTGTATCTTACTCAATACTCAATTATCATCAATTACAATACATATCACTTACTGGAGTAGCATCTGCTTGTCTCATCTCACTCTTTCTACCTAAAGTTACTTCCTCACTTTATTTTTATAAGAAAAAAGATTATCCCCAACAAGATGACATCATTATTACAAATGGCAACACTACTACTACTACTACTACTACTGTTTCAATCTCTGGACGCTGTGAAAGTGCATGTCAACACATATGGAACGATTTCAAGTCAGCATTCTCAAATCCCTATGTAATCAAATGGTCAATTTGGTGGACTTTGGCTTCAGCTGGACAATATCAAATTATTAATTATATTCAAGCTCTATGGGAAAGTATAAGAGCTGACTCAAATCAAGAAACATATAATGGAGCAGTTAGTGCCATTCATACTTTATCAAGTTCTATATTGTCATTTGCTGTTGGATATTTAACAATTTCTTGGACCAAATGGGGTGAAGGTCTATTAGCAATTGTTTCAATATTACAGGGATTGATGTTACTTATAATGTCTCAAACTTATAGTTTAACTGTAGCATACATTTCATATGCTACTTTTAGAACGTTGCATCCTGTAATTATAACTATTGCCAGGTAAGTACTTATATTTTAAGTATAATAAATATTTAAACCATAATCATTTATATAAAATACTTCTAATTTGATTTCCCAGTGCTGAAATTGCTCAAGGAATCCAGGAAGAAAGCTGTGGTCTAGTATTTGGAATCAATACATTTGGAGCCTTATTTATACAAACAATTGTAACAATATTACTAACTGATGCCAAAGGTTTTGCTCTTAGTGAACGTCATCAATATGTAGCTTATGGAATTTACTTTTTTCTGCTTGGAATTGGATTCTTATGCATGACAATTTACAAAATAATGACATTTTTCTATCAGCAACGACGTGCAATATAGACGTCATGCTCTAAAGCGAGACGACTAATTGTGATTTATACACTTTGAAAAAGTGTCTTTGAAATTTTTAATATATTTTGTAATAAAAAATTATGTAGTAAATGATCATATAATTAACTCATGAGAGCTCTTTACTTCTTTAGATAAAAAATCATCATTATCATGTAAATAAGTAATTGAAAGTGTCAATTTGACACTTTTTGCACGTGCTGGAGAATAATACGATGTTAATGTTATGGAAGTGATGAAAGAATGAGGAGAATGTGAGACGCATTACATAATCTTGAAGACAGCGCACGACGCCAGAAACTATTATCCAGGGCCTGTACTGTACTAGACTTGTGATATCACCTAACGATTGAGAATTCTTTCTCTTATATATATATGCGCACGAGATATCACTTTGACAGTTGAGGGTTTTTTTAAAACGACTTCTCCAGTCAATGCAGTAAGAAACTTTGGATTTCCTCGATATTTGGACTTCTTTACAAAATTTATCAAAATTTGATATCAAACGATACTGCATTGATTAGATAATTAGAAGTGTATGAGTGTGTGTTCAATTTGATCGTACTGAAAAAGTGTAAATTGTTGTAAATCATAATTACAAGACTGAATTTCTTGAAGAACAGAAAAGTTTTCAACAGTTCCAAAGAAAATGTCAAAAATCTTGATAGTTGTCAGTATTCTTTGCTAGATCTTATTGTTATCAGTATGTCAAAAATACTAATGAAACTCAATTGTAGCAAACGGATCATTTACAAAGTACAAAACTAGATCATAAAATGTCTGAAAGACGAAAATTTGCACGTGCATTAGGCAAAGTTGGGAGTGCTGCTCAAGTTCGGGAAACAGTGTCAAAAGCCGTGAGAACTAAAACTGTTTATCAGGTTAGTAGTGAGAACTTTTATCTTTTTTTATCCAGTATTTATTTATTGTTGATAAATAAACATCATGATTAGAGCAGAAGTCATTGAATATAGTATAAAAAATGTTATGCAATCTTAACAGCAAATGAGACTTTCCTTATAATATAATATTTGCTGTTTTGACATTTATAACGGGAAATTGGCTAATTTATAAACTGGAACTATGAAACTTCATCATAATTAATTTTACACTTATAATTTCAGTTTGTTGACAGTATGACATTGACCTTAGCATTAAAAGATGAGATATCAGGTTATGTTAATTACATGATTTAATTAGATTATTATAGAATTGTCTTGCTCACATTTTATTATCTGAAATAGAAAATTGTCTGCAGCACCTTCTTTTTTTTATCTTCTAAAGTGCTTTACATTACAAGTCAAAGCGAAAGTGTGATGTTTATGACTAATTAGCATAATTATTGACTCTTGTGGGTCAAGTAGAGAAATGAAATTAAAAGTCGACTTCATATAGTAGTAGTAGTAGTAGTTTTTTTTCTTGCTATCATTGTCGGAACGAGGAAAAATGTCATTCTAAATGTGTTGCATGATTCAGACCACAGATAATCTTGCTACAAGAAGAAGAAACACTTGTTCTACTCCTCTCTATCTGATCTAGTTTTACAAGTGAGTCTTCTTAATTTCTTGGATGAGTATTTCATTTCAAGTGTTTTTCACAATATCAAAAAATTCTTTTCAAGATTGGACTGATTGATAATAAAATTTTTTAACTAAATCAGTAGGATCATAAAAACATGCAGAAGTAGTTTAGTAATAAATGTAAGATGATCAAATATATGATATGAAAGTTTTTATAATGCCATTTTGTAAATGCTTGTTTGTTGTAAAACTATTGTAAAGAAACTCTAGTCAAAAGATTAGAACTTTTGTGCACGAACGTGGTTAACCATAAATATGCTCAATAATAAACACTCTTCATTTTATAGCTAGCCTAGCTAACATCTTCTGAGGTTGAATGCAATCAATTACGTGATAGGAAATATATTGAGTTATAATATTGAAGTGGAGAATTATAAATTGATAAATTACTCTCCTGATTTTGAAAGAGAAATCTTCTTTTTGGCACTAGAAAAGACATTTACATAAAAAACCTGAGCATTATGTTTGATGTGTTTACCATAAAACTCTTTCTTTATGATAAAGTTTTTCATAGCTCTGTGAAAAATACATTTATTTCTGATGGAAAAATTACCAGTTTTGATTGTCTTCTTGTTAAATTCAGGATACATATGATGAGTTGGAAAGAAAAATCCTTGCTAAGATATATACCGAATTCTATTAAAGTAAATGTCTTTGACTTTTTAAATCTAAAACTACCAACTGAATTATTTATTCCTCTTTGATTTGATAATTCACCTGTTGGGAGCTAGTCACGATTTTCATGTGGGCACATAATAAAACTTTGTTGTAGCGCAATGGAATTTCTTCTTGACCACTCGTGACGAATTTTGGTTAGCACTTTAAACCACCTGCCTATATGAAGGACAGGAGTACTTTATGAATCTTACCTGTTTTACTGTAGTACATACTTATTGTAGAATCCTCATTATCCTATTGCCTATTCTTTTCTTCAAATACTTCAATTCTAGTTTCTGAGTGAATGAATTATTGATTGATTAATCTGTAGCACCTTCAATTGACCAATAGGTTTTGTCATTGTAAACACTTCATAATTTCACAGCAGGAGATTTTATAAGTCATGCTGCTTTCTCTACTATAAAACTATATAATAAATATATTTTACTAAAAGATTTTGACTTGTTTATATGGCTATTTGCCGCAAAATAGGTATAAATGAAAATCACAAAATCAAATAAAAATTTTATACATGCTGCAAACCATATTCACAAGATGATATATTTGCTCTCATGCATTTAGTGTATAAGTTACTCTTTTGAAGTTTATAGTGACTATAAATTATTGAAAGTAATAAATATCGGAAATAATGTCTTTCAAGTTAACTATCTTTTTCTTATTATGATTATATTTTACTATTTTACAATGGGACAGCTCAAGCCATCAGTAGTAACGAGCAATAAACTGTGAGAAGAAGATGCAAGATGCATAATACGTTCTTGTTTCTTTTCTTCATCATCATCGTCGTCGTGTGACACATTTACCGAACTTGTTTCAACTCTTACATAGAATAATATTATATCTTCATGATGAAGTAGCAAAACAATTATCAAAGATTCTCACGTAGCTTTGACTCTATCAGACGTTTTTTTATTTATTTTGTCATGCAATTTGTGTGTAACAACATACACATCATTTATTATGGGACTCAACAGAAAAATCTTTTCATTTCCTTCTGAGATAAAACAGTATATATCATACTTTCTATAAGTGAAGTCAAGCCAAATCAATTGATAAAAATTTGGTGAAAATATGAAAAGATTGGGAAAGATGATAAAAAGAGAAATAGAGAAAAAAAAATTACATGTAAAGAAGAAGAAGCTTTCTAAATTCAGAAACTTCTATGACAAAATGGATATAGGTTTTCTTCTTCAGTGTCAGGCTCACTTTGTGAATACTAAATAGCTTAAGGTTTAATAGTAAGAAGAAGAAGAAGAGTGTTTGAGTATAATTTCATGTTTTGTGTAGTACATAATAGTTCAATCTTTTGTATTTAACTTGCTTACAGCAGTCATATAGTTGTTCAAAATATTGGTAATCGTGTCATGTTCTCTCACTGACTCATGCTGATCTTTAGCAGCAAGTTCACAAACATCAAAAAGTATCATCAATGATGGTGGTATATAATAATCATTTATTATAATACCTTTACTGTAAGTAGGAACTCTAGGAACAAGAAATAACAAAATTGTTCCTTTGATTTGCACCTTTTACTAAGTTGTTCTTTGCATAGTTGAAGAGTCTCTTTTTTCCTCTTGCGTGTTAATGACATAGAAGAACCATTTTATTTTCTGACTTGGTTTCCTTCTGTGAAATAAGAGAGCCCTTGCTGTTATATTGTGGCATTTTTAGAGATTTTTTTAAAGTATATGTTTGAAATTGTTTTCTAAGCTCAGGGAAATAGGAGAAAGATGACAGAAGAGCAATTTTTTTAAAGAGAAGATGTTACTTTGATGAGTACTCGATTACTAGTGGCTCGTAAGCCTACAGTAAATAAAGTGAAAAATATTTTTACATGTAGAAAATAATGAGAAAATTGTAAGAAAAAGCATTCCATGTCGCCACTTGATTCCAATATAAATTCATGACTACTCACCAGCAGACGTTAGCAAAATAATGTCTATATATTGATATTTACTTCTTGCAATATAACTCGTATTGTACCACACAGAATAGATGTTAGAAATCCAGAGCATCATCATCGTGCAGCAAAAAGATGATTAGTACTAAAGATGTGACTTGAAAGATAAAGTTATTTGAAACTGATTGACTTGTGTGTTACAATTACAGAGTGCATAATACTTTTTTATAACCTGCTTGATAGCACCTCAAAAAGACTAAGCTAAAGAGCAAATAAACGATTGTAGAAGTAAATGCTTTCTTTTTGGTGTTAGTATGCTGATTTGTGAACTTCATTTCATCACCTACATATCACTTACCTACCACTATAATTATTTATCACCTCAGGTCATCCTCTAGATTTGTTATTAATTTACAAAACGTTTCAAGAGCCATTATTACTATTATTGATTTTACTTTTTCTTCAAATTGGAAAGCAAAGTTCTTCAAATTCTTGTTTGAGTAGATATAACTTTATATTGTGATAGATACATTATTGATTGAAAAGTCAGAATTTTCTCTGATGACTATTTATTAATCTTTTTAATTTATGTAGAATAGACATCCAAAGGAATCAATATTGATTTTCAGTGATTTATCGTCACATCTAAAATTTCCTTATATGAACATGACATTTAAATGTTATGAGTCACGTTCATAAAATTTTTGAGTATCATGCTCACTGCTCACACATACAAGGTAATTTAAAATTTCTATCTTCAGGTTACCAATTTCTTACATGTCCATCACATTTTTCATTGTAAATTGCTAGTGTAGGAGTTTTGCAAATATGACTACTGTTATTATTATGTACGTGTCTCTATAATAAAAAACTTTGTCACAATTCATAATTTAGCTGTAGAAATTCTTCCAGGAAAACACTGCACGAAAAATTGACGAACGAGTGTTATGTTATGAAGCTATGATACTACAAATCTATAAAATAAACACCATTTATTTATATTTAAGCTATAATGTCTTGATTTTGAAGTGAAACTCTTCTTTTACACGTATTTAACATTTATTACTCAAATCACCTACTATGGATCTAGAATTAGACGAAAGTCAACAGGAAATGCAACAGCAAGAAATGATGGTTTACCATTATCATTAAAAAATTGAAAGTTTTTTTTGCTGTTTTGTTATGCCAGAAGCAGATATCTCAGGTCAACAAGTGTTATGTTACATTGTTACACATATAAAAAGTGAGAGAGATGAGCTAATAAGGCATGATAGTAATGATAGAGATGTAAAGAAGCGAATCACATCCTGTGGGAACTAGATGAAAATGAAATTTTTCGTTAAATATAAACAAATAAGTTATGCCTTCAGTTTTCTTGAACGGAAATGTTTGATGGTAATATAAGACGAAGTAAACATTTAGAGAACTAAACATGAGAATGATGAAAACTATTTCCTCAAGTGAACAACTATATAAAGACTCGTGTACAATGTTATGATAAATGATAATACACGCTTCCGTAAGAAGAGCAGTTTGTTACATAGCGTAGAAATTTTTGAGCCAAGAGTTGTAATTGTAGAGACGATGAATTTTTTTCTTAACTACTACATAATTTGGTGTTAGTAAATAATCCTCATTTTTTACGCTAGCAGATTTGCTGCTTCAGATCACTTCCTAATTTGAAGTCGTCTTCGCCATACAATTTATAACTTTTATTTAACATTGTTCAGTTGAGAAATGGTAGCTTACAATATCCAAACTTTAACTATGTTGTGATAGGTTAGACCCAAAAAGAATAATTGTTATTTTTTCACTATATAGACCACCACCTACTTAAATTCTTAAGCCCAAGTTCATTTTCAAATGAGAAATCGTGTAGTAATAACTTGAGTCCTGATGAAAATACATGGAAATTTGTTAAGATTTGAAGAATCTCATATGAATATTTAAATAATGGTTATTACGAGGTAGCTCGAGAGAACATGAAAACGTGATGAGTTTTTAGTTGCTTCAGAGAGTTAGATTAGGTTGAACCCAAGATTCTTTATAACGATATGTAGACGATATATCTATGTCATCAAATAAACACTTGTTTCCTGGTTTTATAATACTATCATTCTATAATATATTGCATATTGCACAGTGAAGCATACATTACTTATTTATACTTATTTATACCGTTATGCAATCATGAGCACAAAATTAGGAGATATATACAAATAGTTAATATGCATCTTCAGTTGTTTTGATTACCTTCAGTTGGATTGGATTGAATTTTTTTTATTTCGTGTCATATTTGAGTTACTATACATAATCCGTTTTGTAATAACATCTGTAATTTAGTTTAATAACAGCTTCCTTAGATGAGATTAGTTTAGTAATGTAGTTTGTCGCACAGTGAGGGAAATTTATTATGAGTCGTTTATCTATTTATAGTATTTATCTCATCATGTAGAATAAAATACAAATGAGTGAAAAACTTTTATATTTTTCTGAAAGTTTCTATTTTTTTTAGAACTTACCAGAATACACATAGAAGATTAAATTTTTATGATCACCATCAGCAAAAATTTTAATTATGACTCCTTGAAAAAATAGTGACTTCTGACAGAATCAAAAGCTTTTGACTACTGAGAGTGACCAACCACAAATTACTTCGAAACCAATTATTATCTTTTATGCTCTTGAGTTAAGACATATCCTCCAAAATGAAAATTAGTTTGCAACTTTTAATACGTGACAAATCTGACTTTGAACTACATTACTTTGCAGAAACAAAATACAATAATTACATGAGCTCATGAAATAGTTATATAGAAAAACAAATTCAGTCACTGAGTGACTATATTTGCTCCCAGCATTAAAAGATATGATGAGATGCCAAAAGATACTGTGTCACAAATGAATGGCTAAAAATTACTTTTCAAAATGAGTTTTGTATTCAAAAGTCATTCAAATGTGTGAAATCTTATCTCTACAATAAATCTGTCTGTCCATTTCTTCTGTCATTGTTTAAATTTTTCTATTGTATAATCATAATAATAAATCCATGTTTGGTTATAAGTAATTTTATCTAGAGGACGTTTATACTTTTATTCAATTAATAGTTCTATGCGCTCATATGGTAAAGTAAAAGGATTTTAGCAGATGTGATCATAATTTTCCAAATAAGTTCAAGCTCGCAAGTTGCAACAACTTTATTTATTTTTAATAGTAAATTGCAGCCACTTACTGTAGTAACTAGCTTCATGTTGTTTACAAAATTGACTCTGAAATCTTTAACATACATGACATGGTGGCTTAGTAATTTTGTAAGCCAACATAATTACTAGTGTTGCTTCTTCCTTTTGATTGTTCACAATTTGCTGCACTTTTTATCAGGTTAGTCGTCTCAATAATTCAAATTGCGTGAACTAGCCCTACAACTAAATCTATCAAAACCAAATGATATGGTTATGTTACTACATAGAGTCAACAAACAACTTTGAATGTTTTATGACGACCTACAGGAATACAAATACAAGAAGCTCTCTGCTAATAATGTCCATTTGTTGAACTATAGAAAGAAGCTCTTTGATATCAAGTAATTAATATGTATCTATGCTGAGGAAATGAAATCAGCAACATATGATGATGAGTTTTGATTCTGGTTTCTATCTTGAAAGAGTTATGGTAATTATACTATCATAAGTGAGACAAGCTTCGATTTTTCCTGACATAGTACACAATGCACCATCGTATCATAAACTAATGATGACTCTTCTAACTCTGTAGCTTTCATTCAAGTGGAATAACTTGACTTGAATGTTGTGAACATTGATATTTAGGCATGACTATATTGTTGCTGTTGGTCATTCACTCTTCAAATGATATGTATATAGACTTGAATGAATTAGACTAGATTTTTTTTCTAATGGTATGCAGTTCCTATGATCTTTTTGCGCCTACAAGTGTTTCTAGCATTTTGGGCTCAACAATCAACATCTCATATGAAAGCTTGTATTAATAATGATTGTAACTGTGAGTAGAGTATGATATGATGTTGCTCTCTACTCTACAATGAAAAGTGAGTTTTGATTGAAAGCTTTTGTATGACTATTTTTTGTAGGGCGAAAAAATAAGTTGATCTGTAGATAGTGTTGTGTGCACCTCAATTTCAAGAGTCAAGGTTTGCTTTGGGCGAAAGATGAAATAAATATGTGACCTATAACTCCCAGCTTTGCATATTGCTTTATATTCATTTCGTTTTTTTCTGGAATAATGAGCAACTTTTGATCTTTCGATAAAAAGTAAAAAAAAATGTAACCCAAGCCCAAATATAAAAAGGTTTAGCACCGGATATTAACGTCCTTCTGTGACGATAAAAGTGCATTAACGCACCACAACTTATTTTGTATAGTCTTATTAGCAATTGCATTTCATAGTACTGTTGAAGTCTTTAAGCCTAGACCGTGCATTGGATTATAACTCTGACGAGGGAATGCCCATGTTGTGACTGCCTTGGAATTGAGATTGTTTATACTCAAAAAACGAGCAAAAAATCTAGTATCAATCAGATTCTAGAATTACAGAGGTCATCTCTCTTTGTAACTCAAAATTTTGATTTGAAAACGGGAATTTTGAGTTGAAAAAGCACAAACGACGCCTCTCTCATTTACTTTATCATTGCGTCTGGTGAAGTTCTTTTGCACTCTGTGCGTAGTGTAGTGTAGCATACGAAAGTAACACAGAGATGAGGTGTCGTTTGTACTTTTTCAACTAAAATTTCCGTTTTCAAACCAAAATTTTGAGCGTTACAAAGAGAGGTAACCTCTAAAATTTTAGAATCTGAGTCTAGAATTTTTGCTCGTTTTTGACTATAAACAATCTCAATTCCAAGGCGGTCACAACATAGAGTCTGAGGCCAGCAATGTTAAAATGCAATGCAAACTCGAGAAACCCTTTTTCACTTTTATATGGTGTTTTACTATTGGCCTCAGAGTTATAATCCAATGCACGGTGTATGCTTAGTAAGCTACGTTCTTCATATATGAGAAAAGGGGCACAGGTAGAAAAGCCAGTTGACTACTATGAAAAAGGTATTATTATAAAGAAATGAAAGGTATACAGCAACAAGTGCACCTTACTGCTTACACATTATAGGGTTATTGTTTGATAGATGAGTACATACAGAAAAGACGTTGGCTTTGTAACAACTACTTTCAGTAAGATCTACGCTTGTTGTATGGGTACAACTGAGAAAATTGTGTTTCTAGTAACGAAAATGTAGCTCAGGTCGAAAGTACTAAAAGATTTTGACATTTGTGGTTGTAGCATATTAAGATTTAGTTGAGTGTTACAAATAAAATTTGAGTAACACTCGAGGCCACTTAATCACCGATGACAGAAAGTGAAGTTGTTGTAATCCCTTAAACTGGTTTTAAAAGTTAAAAGTCAAGTCCAGAAATAGATTTTAGTCATGCCGTTTGTAACGGTAGTTACATTGAGTGCTTCAGCAGCAAGTGACTACATTACTTCTGTTGTAAAACCAGACGGTAGTGGAAAGTGTACAACCTTGACTGGAATTCGTGCAGTTTGTGAAAATGAGCTTTACAATGAGAATTGTTCATCTTACTCTACTTATGACTGTAATAGTAGTAGAGCAGGAGGCAATGGAATTTTACTAGAGTCTTCATCTCGTAGGAAAAGTGTTAGCTTTATGGATTTAAGTTATGTTGGAAGTACTGGAAATAAATATTTGATGCCGGCTCCAGCATCAGAGTCGGGCTATAGTACAGGCTCGTCTTCTTCTTCGGGAAGTGGTGATAGTGTAATTGAGAGAAGCGTTACAAATGAGCAACAGAGTAAAGAGTCTCATAAAAATCATCATCAAAAGAGACATTCATTATTTGCTCATGGATTTGGAAATAGTACTGTTGACCTTTCTAATGGGTCAACAGGAACATTGGATATTATAGCTCCAAGACAAAATAATGGGCATCATTATCTCTCTAAAGAGAAAGATGGAAATCAAGGAAAGACTACATTATGGAAAACATGGATAAGAAATAAATTGAATTTGACAAAAAATGGGAAATATACTTTTGCTAGTTCTGTCAGTTTGGGACATTTTGGTGTGCGAGGGGTATGTATGAAAATAAATTGAAATTTATTTACTCGATGATAGATGATAAGCTTTCTCTATAAATTGTGTTAGTTAGTCTATCGTTTCTCTTCATCATCATATGTGTAAATTTTTTCTGTCAATTGCTAACTTGTGTAGATTGTAGCAGTGTAACTAAGGTCAGTACAAAAATTGTCGGCTAATGGTGTAAATTGAGCTGAGTACTAAATAACTCTAAACTCTATTGTTAATGATAAATTGATGTTGGTTAGTAGCTACTGCCAGCAGCAATTTATATTCTCGTAGACTCTGTTAGCATCTGTTGCTTATGAATTTTTCTTCAGTTCTATTGATCTCCGACAAGACGGCTGACATACATATATTGTGAACATTTGTTCATATTATGAATACATATAAACTCTGAAGATGAGAGATAATTTGACAAATTAATGATGTCATTTTTTATTCTCTTTGAAATTTTTCTTATTGTGATGATCTTTTCTATACGCATCTTCATATAACTTTCGCCACTTGAGAATTTAAAGCGAAAAGAATCCTGTTACTTATAAAATCACCAAATTGCAAATAGTATTAATGTAAATGGGTAAGAATATAAAGAATAATGCGTCTTCAGAAATTGGCAACATGATATGTTACTTGAGACGAGAAGAGATGAGATTGTGATAAATGCAACATGAATTCTGTCAGTTGTCTTTTGCACCTCAATATATTTATTATGCATCAGAAACACAGAAACTTGTTTGCTAAGCCATCAGTTTTCATTTGCGGATTTCTTTTATGTAAACAATTCTTCATGTCTATATGCTATAAATGAGCATTATTATTATATAGCCCTTCCATTAGCATAAGTATATATATATAGCCATCAATTCAACTTGCACACTTGGCACAACTTGCCAAATAAAAAAAGAAAATGCTCTTTGTAATGAAACTAATGACCAATTTTTATATTTTATTTCAGAACAAGTCATTACTAGTTGATTGTAGTCCAGAAACGGAATACACAACGAAGAAACATTATGTATTAAAAAGACTAGAAAATCAATCCAATACTTTTGATTCCTCTGCTTCCGATGGTGAAGACTTGGAGTATGATGGAGATGGAAATTGTTTATTTGTTCGAGAGTGTCTTAAAACCTACAGTACATCATTTCTTCATATTTCATATGAAGAAGAACCAGGGTCGACTCTACCAGCGCTTCCAACAACAGACTCACCAGCAGAACTTTCAACAACAGCAGCACTTCCTTTACAAAATCCAACATTTGATGTCCCAGTAATTCTACGACATTCATCTACAGGAAATATCAGCAATCTATCATCAACATCAAGTTCTTCTAGTCCAGCAGTTGCTGGCAATAAACCACCGGATTGGTTTTGGTCAACATGGAGTGAAAATCGTGAAATTAAATTAGATGAAGCTGGCGTTGCACTTGAAGGTCGACTAATAGTTATATATGCTCAAGAAAATTTAGGAGAGAGATTCACCCAAGGTAATTTCGATTTAAAACGCTCATCTACTTTGTCTACCTCTAGTTCTTTTTTTTAATCAAACCTATTAAACAATATATTTCATATTTCAGTCAAATGGGATAGTGTAGAAGAGAAATTTTATTTTATTGTGTGGGCTGGAGATGCTGGAAAAAATCACGTATATAAGCTTGACTTGGGAAATGCTGATCCAATTTATCATAGTGAACATCGTTTGACCCTTGACTCTAATCTTGTTCTTCATAGTGAGCAACGGAAAGGAATTCTAAGAGATCTTTATTGTATCTGTGCTGAGTTGAGAGTGTATGAAACTCATGCTCAAAATGTACATAGAGTTCATCAAATTGTTAAATTGTTTCAACGTGTTGCGGTAAGTTTTCCTTATATTGTAGTATTTTTAGATTCAATTTAAGTCAGTAGTTTCAAAAAATAACAGTTTTAGTATAGTAATAAAAAACGATAGTAGAATAGATTAAGAGAGCTGGATTTTTAATGAGTTATTGGCCTAGGACCAACAATACATCATAAGTTGTATAGCAGTAAAAACGAGGAAATTCTACGATGAAAATAAACGTTTACAACTCTGTAGATTATGAGCTCACTGAGCTTCATATTACCGTATCTAATGCCTCATCATATCAATATGATCATTGATAAAAAAATACTTTCAAACTAAAGAAGAGGCTCTTCTCTCCTGCATTCAGTTATATTTTATAGGATGTTGTTCAACAGCTTGAGAGACCTTAATTATTTTCACCTCTATATAATAAGCATTTATCATCATAGCCCAGACTATGCGTCAATACTAATATGCAATTTGTTATTGGTTTTATACATAGTAATCATGTCATTGTGAGCTTGAGCATGATTTAAGTTTACATGGCTAAATATTAATTAGTGAGAATATTTTTTTTTGAGTTTTGAATGATGAATTATTAACCATATAATTTGTAGCGTACAACTCGTTGCATTAAAAATGGTCGTTCATGGACTCGTGTACAAATTGTTAACGTAAGTAAAACAGATAGCAGAAAAAATATTTCAATTAGAATTGTCAGCTTTTAATGTAATTCAGTAGAAAATTGTCCTGAACAGTTGTAATAAGTTGTTTGCGATTCATGTTTCTTCTCCTTCCTCTCATTAATATAGTCGTCTCTGTCAAGTCACTTTTTATTTGTTTTCGTCAGCAGACATTTGAGTTGACTCTCTCAATGATATTATTGTTGTTGCTTGGCTTGTCACTTTCCGTCATATTGTATGCTGTTGTTTTCTTTTTACTCATATTTCCGTCTAAAATTCCTCGGTTGTCGTGCTCATTTATTTTACATACTTGCAGATTTGTCTGACATTTTTGTAGTAGGAAGAGGAGAGAGAGATAAAAACACATATAATAATAGTTAGTCTTTATGTCATAAATTTTGGATTGTTTTCTTCTATGCAAATCCTACTATTTGTTTCTCTCTGCATGCTCACCTACTTGAAAAAAAGATTATTATTATTATACTGACAACTTTTTTAAGTAGAAATATTTTTAATAGATTTGCACGTTAGACAATTTTTTAAACTTTCATAAGAAGAATTCATTCATATGTCATGTTTTGGGCCATGATATCGTGTCATGATTCAGTTAGTTGTGTAAATGTGCTAAACTAAAATTAGCTCTTATGTAGTCTTCGTGACTGATGAAACCGTGTTGAATTATAGTCGACACTTTCTGTAATTTCTTGAAAGCAAAGTAGAATTCCAAAAAAAAGTGCAGTTTTTGTAAGCAGCATTAATTTGTTGGTAGAAGTTCAAACTTATTTTTTTTTCAAAGATATGTAGAGCACAATTTTGAAATTAAGCATCTTTATAGTATTTTTGACCTAGCACTTGGAACTTGCCAGAAATGGTAAAAGGATTAAAGATGAAAATGGGAATAAACAGTTTAAGTAGGAAATCCATATAAATGTCATGTTAGGAATTTATTTAATTCATAATTTATGTAGCTTCTTCTTGAAATTATTACAATTGTTACAGTTGTTTTTAAGTGAACTTTGTTGTTACTAAATCCATGTATGTGCCAATAATCTAATGTTAGAGAAGTTAGTCAACTAACATTTTCATTTCACAAGAACTGAACTGCACTTTTATTTCTCACTCAACTATAATCTTTTATAATGTAAATAACAGCCAAGTACTCCGTTATGAAGTATTACGATTATCAGATATGACTTTTACTATGTAAGGAATAATATAATCATCATCATCATAGACTTTAGAGTTTTTAATTGTTGAGTAAAATGTTAATGCTTGTGTTCTAGTTCCGTCACTCTGTTTCTTTCATTTCATTCATAATTTATTATTTTTTTTTCTTACATTATATTATTGCATTGTACACTTCCTTTGAAGAAGCTTTTTTATATATTGAAAAAACAAGTGCATAGTCATTTCATTTTCATTTGAGGTGATGTTCTGATGTCGTTATACAAAAATGTGATGGGAATTGAAGCATGTTGTTTGTTGTACGACAATGTCATTGTTGTTTTTATGTAGCACACAATGTGTGAAAGTGCTTCTGCTCATTTTAATAATTGTGTGTAGTAACAAATAATACATTCAAATGTCTCTCTCTCTCTCTTGCTAAGTAAATAAGTACTGTTAAGCTTAAAAAAAATAAATGCTTAAGACCTTTTGAAGAGGCATTGCAAATTTTTTTCAACAAGTGTTGAAAATGGTGCAATAAATCATATAGCTCATTGATCTCATTGTTTTTGCCGACAGACAGAACAATGCTAATTCAACAATGTGTAACTCTGTCTGCAATAATTGACTTCTTGAAAGGTGCAGCGTGCTAAATAAAGATTGACTTATAGAAAGTAAAATGAAAGTATTTTTGGAACTCTATGAATACATATGGAGCTCAACTAATTGTGTATAGCTTCGCTAAAGTAAATGTTAATCTGTTGCTTAATTAAATAGTTGAATGTAATATATTAATAATAATTTTTTTATTAATTTCAGGCCTGAGATTCCAGATAAGATTAAAGGCGATAGCAAAGTAACTAGTCGTTGCAATTCACCAGAAGCCAGAAATCTATCAACAATTTGGCTAACAGTGAATCTTGAAAATGTCGAATTTCGCTTACGAACAGAAACAAATGCTCCAATAGAACCTTATTATTTATCTCTATGTCTTTACGATGTAAAAAATGGACGCAAGATTTCTGAGGATTTCCATGCAACGGTAGACTCTAATGGTGTGATTGTTGGCAGTGCAAAGGTATTTAAATTTACTATTATTATACTTTAATGTTGAATTGTTTTTCTGTTTAAAGCTATGACCTACACAGAACAATAATATACACATTAATTAATTACTCTAGTGCTTTTAATTCTATTGTCAAGAGCTAGTTTTACATACAATGAGATTATCATAAAAAGTAAAAGCTCACTGTTAATATGATGATGATTTTTTTATTTTCAGGCACTGTTTCGTATATCAGAAGCCAATGATCAGATTTATGCTTTTCTGCGAGTTGAGAAGACACTTCAAGCAACTGATATTGATGCTTACATTCGTGGTAATGTTGATGGCAAAGGTGGATATAGGATTTCAAAAAGTATTTTTACTTCACCACTCTTTACTAAAGAGCAAAGGTAATAAATAAAAGCTTTTATTCAAGTTTAATTTGAATAGCGTAGCATGTGTGTAGAGCTTCCTGTCGTTCTTTTCTTACATTAGACTAGAATTTCTTATAGTGGAGTCTCATATATCTATGCTTCTTCCTGTTATGCCTATTGTCTATATTTGAAAAGAAAATATAGTTTGAAGAAATGGTTCATGTCATCATTTTAGTTCAAATGTCTTTTTGATGATACTCGTGAGACATATTTGCATATATGAGATATAAGTTAATAAAATTTTGAGTGATGTCAAGTCTCTCATTACCTTATTAAGGTTGACAGGTGAATAGTTGTGGTAGGACAAGCTTTAATATAAATTTAAAGCGAAAGTTTTGACATTAAATATGAAAAGGGAACGCGCAACATTCTATATATATATATATATCTAAAAGTGTAACTAGGTAAATTACATTTTTTTGCTTGATTTACAGATACAGAATGCCTTTAGCATGGGCAACACGTTGCCTCTTCAAAAAAGCTTCTGGAAGTATTAATGAGCCAGGATTTATGTTGGATGAAGACTCTAATTTTACAACATTTTACAAGCATGAGAAAACAAGTGAAGAAGAAATTTTAAAATTACTCTCAGATTTAAAGAAACCAGAAAAAGTATCAAAACTAACAGTCATTCCTGGTGGATTAAAAGTAACAATTGAGTCCCTAAAACATCAAGATATATCAGCATTAGTAGCTAAAGAGTCTTTCTTACCTATTATTGAATTTCCTATTCAAACATCAGAAAACTTTAGTCATTTCACACATCTTCTTTATGTCTATCCAATTACTTTGAATTTGAGTGCTGTCACTGGAAAGATTCGTGCGAGGAATATTTTGTGTAGAGTGTATCTAAGAGCTGAAGATGACATTGAGGCTAATCGTAAGTACAGTAAAATAAAAATTATAAAATAAAGATCTTTTTCCTTTTCTCTGTAATGAACATAGTTTGTAATCAGAATACCGCCTGCCAAAATGTTAATGCATAGATAATCAATATAGATAATGTGTAGTGTATGTAGGTATAGATATTAGAAATTGATCAGTTATCTACTTGTATTCTTTGCTACTTTCCAATCATGTAGAAATTAGCATTATGAAAAGGTTTGATATAGTGGGATAGGCAGTGAAATGTTCACAAAGAAAACAGGTTGAAAAAGATGCATTATTATGCACATTAGAAAACAAGTAGCATTGACATTGAATCTCAATATATTTCAAATTGCTTTATATTTTTTCAAGCTATTTAATCCTAGTATTCCTGTCATTTTTGATGAAAAATAGTGAATACACTTTCCATTGATTTATTTATTCTTTGGTACGATAGGAATTTGTTTAGTGTATAGAATTAATTAATATCATCATTTTATTTCAGCTCTCGAACAGAATCCAAGCAGTGGAAGTATTTCAACGTACGTTCTTCACCATCGCTCAAATCCAGAATGGTACTCAGAGATCAAACTCAAATTACCACAAAAACCAGACCCTCGTTTGCATCTTCTGTTTCAATTTTTTCACATTTCTTGCTCATTTGATAATAAGCCAAAGCAAGTAGAAAACATTGTTGGCTATTCATGGACTCCACTTTGCAATAAATTCCGTAAGAACTTCAAAATAAAATTTTAGTATAAAGCATATTTATCTAAATTTTTATTTTTATTTGCAGGTTTCATTGGTGGAGATAAAGAGCATGTTTTACCCATTGCATCAACACTACCATCCGGTTATTTAGGAATTGTCCCTCTTGGTCTTGGGAAAGGCGTAAGTTTTTTTTTGAATAGGCTCTTTGCATGTTGCATGCATTGCTTTATTTTGGGTTTCTTGACTTTGGTTTCAGTTAATTACATTTGGGTTCTCAGGTTTCTTTTACGTAGAATCATTATTATACATTGGTACAACTATATAACTTTGCTCATATGAGATTTATTTCTTCATGTACAAAATTGTTAATGACACATGCCATTACATAGTTGTACATTTTCTTTTTATTTGCATGTGGTGATGTTTCTACTAATTATTTATACCATTATATTAATTTACTGCTACTTTATATATATATATATACAATTTTTTTTATCTACGTTTGCATTGCACACCTTATGCTCATTATGAAAACTTTCACTTGAGTAGTTTTTGACTTTTTTCGTGTCATTCTTTTGATGCATGAAAAATGAAGAACAAGTAGAAGTTTAGTATAAAAAGGTAGCCAGACTGTCATTTTATGGAATAAATTACCAACTAATAAGGGTACGTACAAATATTTTAAAGAAATGTTAATTCTTAGAAAAGGTTCTTCTTCTTGGGGCGATCATCATTAACATCTAGAAAAATAAAGTATAGTATTTTTTCTTCACAGCTAGTAATTGTCTTTAACATTAACATTAGCCATAAAACTTGTTGTTGCTCTGTTTTTGTTGATGGGAGAATAGTAGTAATACAATATGTGTATAGTAGCTTCCAAGTTGTTAATGACTTGTGAACGAAAGAGAAGAGAGAGAGAAGTTGTCTTCGTAGTATAATATGAAATGATGAAAGTCAGTTTGAGTGACATGAGTTCATAAACAAGTCATTCACGAAGGTATATACATACATCATGCATATACAACTGTTACTAATGCAATTAGAGTTACATTTTTATTCACATTTATTGCGATTTTGCTACATTGACTCACTGACACATAGACACACAACTTGTTTAGTTTTATTGCCAATTTTTTGTAGATATACATATAAGAGTAGTTCATATCTTGATTTTTAGTGTTTTGATGATGATTATCAAATAATTGAAAGAAAGCAGAAAGGATTACTTAAAAGATTTTCATGTTTTTTAGCTCAATGTTTCTCCAAGCTCATTACATTGCCAATATCTATTTCATGCAACAAGTTTTTTCTAACAAACATGACAAATATATTCAGAAGGGTAATAAATAAGAAATCCTAAGATGATATTGATTGATAGAAATCTTTAAAAAGTGAATTTTTTTATTAGTAATAAATGTAAAAGTAGTAACTTCATTTGTCAGGTTATAAAATTCTACTACAGAATGAGTAATGAAGTATGAAATATATTTTTGATATGCAGCTTTAATTACATGTAAATATTGTAAATTACTAACTGCATGTAAAATACTGATGTACAGAATTCCATTGATGATGAAGTGTCTTCTTCGTCAGTAGGAGTGCAATTACTTCAAATTGCACGTAGTCGCAAGCGACAATCTTATCAGCAGGCAAGTGGAAGAAATTAATGACCAATTTTTGAAAATCTTTTTTCCACTAACAAAATTACTAAAAAAAACTCTCTTCTTCTAATGTATTTTAAATATTCAAAATCATTTACTTCTTCCATTTCTGCTATACTCTTAACAATTTTGCTTAATGAGCTTCTTTCTAGCTCTGCAGCACTTTAGGTGACAAACTTTTAAATGGGTCTTTCGTTTTTCTATATTGCTTCATTATAATTAAGCACAGAATTAGTGACCTAACATGATTACTAAGCTAACTCTAAATTTTCTGTATTTAATTTACTGCAGTATGCTGGTCCTGATATCTCTTGGTTGGATAAATGTACATTGACTGTGAAATTAAATCTAGTATCAACAGTGTAAGTACTAAGAATGCATTTCTTCAAAAGATATAAGAAACTTATTTAAAAAAAATGTTCAAATTCTTATTTAGCTGGACCAAATGTGGATGTCGTAAGTCAAGTTTTTTATTATAAATTCTCACAGTGCCCCGCGCTAAAAGAGACGCTTCCCCTCGTACAGATGTTATAATAAAATATAAAAATATTGTTTCCAAGAAATTACATTTATTTATTTTTCTTAATTTTAATTCTATTTATTTTTTGTTTTGCAAATCTCTACAATGGAATAGTTGGAGCATTTTTTGCACATGCAGAAAGGCTAAAAGGCTCTGGAAAATTTCACTGTGATGATGAAACAACAGCAAAAACAATTCGTTCTTTAGAGTCCATCGACTTGTCAACACTCCGTGATTTTTTCCCGACAATCGTCAATGAAATCTGCACTGTATCAACAATCTCAAGAATCGTCAGCAGTGCTGCTCTAAAATTCCTCATCTTCGCTTTTCATTCTTTGGTGAAATCTAATTTTGAAAATATTATTGAACAGTATATTCAATATCGATTTTTATCTCAAGAATCAAATACTAATAATGAAAAACCCAGTAATAACAATAAGCAGAAAACTTCAGAGCCAACAAGTAAGATATTTTATTTCAAGGAGTAATTACAGTTCCTTTTGCACTAATACAAAGTCTTAGAGCTTCTTGAGCCAATACAACAGTTTTATACGGTTTAAAACTCGCTTTTGGAACTGAGCTCATAATATTTTCAGCTTCAGCTAAATATAATTTTAGTAACTCAGCTCCAATATTTCCTTTTCCTATATCCATTGCTTCCATTGCTTTATTAAAATAGCCTTCATCCAATTTTTGAAATCTTTTTAGAGCTCTAGCTTCATCAGGATTTTTTGATTCAATTTCTAATGAGGATTGAGCCAATGTTGGCCAACTCTCTTCACAACTTTCACATAGACATTTAAACCAATAGCGTCCACAAAGTTGTTTCTGTCGTTCAGCTTTAGGAAATTTGACAAATATTGGTCCATAATTGTCACAAATGGCTTCGTTTTTTTTAATCGTAGCTGTAGATTCAACAACCATTGTTTTTCCTATAAAATATCTGCCTACATTAGGATTACAAGAGTGATTGAAAAATACACAAGTTGGATATAGGGCTAAACCAACACTTGAAGCTTTGCTTTTTCTAAAATGTAGTTTGTTATCCAAAAGAAATTCACAGACTTCGTAAGCATTGAAGGGACAAACTTGTAAGTTTCTTAGAATCAATGAGCCAATTTGGAGTTCTTTAAGTGTCACTTTAGGATTTTGGTAGAGGTTTATATCAAAGTAGCCAACAAGACGAAGACATTTTACAAGAAAAGCAGTCATAACACATCTATTAATCATGTCTCCAGTTTCACGTTGGTTTTCTAAGGCTCCCATGTTATAAATGTTTTTGTAGGATTTAGCATCGTAAATTCCATCAAGATTTTTAAGGATTTCGTTAGGTTTTGACTCGTATGGAAAATCCTGTTAATTACAATTTAATTAGTTTAATGATGCAATTTTTGTATCAGAATCTTTGACTTACTTTGAGCAATTCATCTACAGAATTTTGTGTAATTAATCTAAGGCTCAGAAAACAATTTGGACTCATTCCGCTATCCAAAAAAAAACTTTATAATAGCAAATCCTACTTTATATCAATTGTAAGTTATTAATACTAACCTGCCAATAAGTAATGCAAAAACTCGACATTCATAACGATGAAAATGCTCAGCTTCTTTTCGACAATCTCTTGAGCAAAATGCAATATTAGAACATGTCTCACATGGAATTGCAATTTTAATTCTTCCAAAGCAATTGATACAATGAGTTCCAACTTTATCAATAAATAATACAGCAGCACATGGTTTCTCTCTTAAGATTTCTTCACCAATTTTTATTTCGTCTGTAGCAATAGCATATCTTCCTTGCTCTGCTGAACTTGAGACGTCATATTTTCCACAAGCTCCTGGAAATACTTTATTTTTTCTAGAATTTTCACAAGACTTGTCAGAAGAATTATTATTATTGGTTTTAGTTGTAGATTTATGATCTTTCATTTCTGTGTCAATATTAGAGCTAAGCTTGTCAAGTTTTTTGATAAATTTGAGATTTTCTGGCTCATGTTTTTTGGCCAAGTGACGAGACAAATTTAAAGAGACTTTTGCCTTTGGGTAATTTTTGAGAGACAAGTAGCAAGAAGTTAGACGTTCATATAATTTATGCCTACAAAAGAATTAGTAAATTAATGATTGATTGATTTAATTTTATAATGTATCTACCTACTTAGTTTCGTCTGGTGCCCCATAAGAAATAGCCAACTCCACATCAACAATCGCTGCTTCAAAATTCCCAAGTTTTTGCAACAATGCTGAACGATTTGAATAAGCTGAAACTAAATCTGGTCCAACATCACATCTTGTTATAGAGTGATTATAATAAAGCAATGCCATTTTATAATTCCCATTTTCAAATGCTTTATTAGCTTCTTTTCTACGTTGCACAGCTTCTTCATTATTCTTTCCACGAAATATTAACTCTGCTCCAATATTATCCCACAATTTTTCGCAGGTGTATTGAACTCTTTGCAAATCTGTGGTACAATTGTCTTCAAAATACTGAGTGTCAATTATTGGTGTTAGATTTTCTAAAAGAGAATTAAAAAATCCTTCTTTTTTATTTTGTAGTGTAATTTGACTACACAATGCTCTATAATCTTGTGCCATTTTTAGAGAGTGGAAAAGCAGCGTGCTTCTTTTATGAGTATTTAGAACAAAATGATGTCTATATGTCTAAATATAACTTTTTTACGCTTCTTTCTCGGAGTAGCTCGGATAAATGTGCTTGAAACCGACATTTTTTTTAAATCTTTTTACTACATGTTTATTTGTTTTACTTTACAGTGGCAGAAGTACTGGTAGACACCTGGACAGACTTATTCGAGACTGCTGATGGAGCAAGAATTGCATTATCATTGGAACACTCGCGCCATTTATTTTCAATGATTGTTAAATCAATGGCTGTTCAAGGATATGATTGCTGTACAAATAATTTGGAAGAATCAAAATTAGTTAAAATGACACAATTATTTACATCTGAAGTTATTCAAAGATGTCAATCTGATTTGGAATTGTCGACACGTGCTAATAATAATTTTGTTACATTTATTTCATCTCTACTTTCTGTCATTACTCAGAGACATATTGTTTTTGCTGTGATTAATTCTTATCTTGCTTGTTTTGGTCCGGGTGATAGTCATAAGGTAATTAACTTTTATATTTAAAAGTATATGCTAATAATAAATTAACTATTTTAATCATTTAATAATTACAGGTGCAGAATTTTAAGTTTACATTACTTCATTCCTTGATAGATCATCCATTGTTTCTTGAATTGAATTATGCTACTGACGATGATGAATACACAAGGTAAAGTTATTTATTTCATTTGTACTAAATATTTCATTAAAAAAAAATTTTATCATATTTTGTTTAGATTGGACCACATTCAATGGGCAAAGAAACATTTTCTTGTAGCCACAGTCATGAAACAATGTCGCTCAGGCCTAGGAGAAGTTGTGAACGTCAGAAATCTAGCTCTAAAGCCAATATTAGCTGGTCTAGCTATTCACGAAAGAGATGGTTGTAAACATTTAATGTATATTCCTTGGCTAAGAATTGTTTGTGACAATTTACACCGAGTTTCCAGTGCCGCACTACATACAGCAAGCTCACGTTGTTCCAGTGTATCAAATGTTCTTTCCAGTACTTCCAGTACTCTTGTCCATGCTGCAATGTGGAGAAGTTTACAAAAAGAACATGACTGTGGACAAACTCATGGACAAAATAATCACAATTTGGGAATTGGAAATGATGCATCAAATCGAAGCTCATGTCTAAGTCTGAATATACCAAATGGCACTGCAAGTCAGAATGGAAGTGTAATGAATCTTAATAATGTTGGATCTGCTTCTACTGTTAATAATAATACCAATAATAATAATAATGGAAGCACAACAATCACAGGAGGAACTGGAGTCAATAATACTGGAACGAGTAGTGTTGGTGGAATTGATAATCGATTGAGTTTAGGAAGTATTGGAAATTGTGATTATCTTGATGCCATTTCTGCTATTAAATTATCTAATCCTACTGCATCAATGGCAATGGGCTCAACTACAAGTGGCGGTAGTGGCACTGAAACAATTGTCAATGAATCTGCCAATGGCTCAGGAGATGGACAAAGTCTTTTAAAAGAGCCAAGTGATGAAGGAGAAAGTAGTTCTATTAAAATCTCAGCAAGACATGGAGGAGGAACAACAGCAACGTCAACAACAGAAGGTGGTGGTGGTGACAAGAGTCAAAATGTTGTGCTTCGTCGTTATGATAAGTTGAATGATGTCGAAACTTCTCAATTGCTATTGACTGGAGTTTATCTTTTAAAATCTATGGGAAATGAAACGTTATGTCACTTTTGGAATAAAAGTTCAAGTCAAGAAAGAGCTTCGTTGCTACAAATGATTCAAATGACTGTATTTCATTTTGTGACTGTGCGTAAAAATTGCACCATTACAAGGAAAAAGGTAAGAACAATTCAATATTTGTATTCCTATTCCTACTATTGCTAAATCGTTTTGTGGTTTTAGTTTAGCAAATAGGAAGTTGAGACAAAATTATAAAGATAGTATCATTTTAAACTTGGACGTAGTTTAGCTTAGTTTTGAATCAAAACTTTTTGATTTCTTTATTAAAATAATTTTAAATATGATAGTAATGAAGGCATTCATTAATAATCCTAGTTTTAATAGTGATATTGTTGTTTGTAACAATAAATGTAGAAAGCATTGTCGCCCTAAAACAAAAATTAAAAGATCTCACACAATGTCTGTAGCAGATGCATTACATGATAATGCACGAATAGCAATTAGACATGTAATTAATAAAACTTGACTGTTGCTTAATAATAAACATTCTATTTGATATTAGGTTGGAATAGTTGTACCACCAACTCAACCAAGCAGTCCACGAACATCTGCTGTATTACCGAATAATAATAAGAAATGGAGTTCACTTCCTTCAAAAACTACTGATGATGACTCTACTGATAAAGGATCTTCTTCTACCACAGCATTTGAAGGTGTTAGTTGCTGGAAAGCTTTAAGTACTGAGACAACTTTTGTGTGTTTGGATACATTGGCAAGTCTAGTTTCTGCTTGCAAAGGTATTATTAAATCTCAGAAATATTCTTTGTATTCAGAGCTAATAATGCATTTATTGTCTTTTATTTTTAGGAGAAACGAATGAAATGAGAGATGTCATTAGAACAACACTGGATGTTGCTAAAGCTTCAGATGATACAAGAGCCTTGCTAGGTGCTTTAGAAAATTTGTATAAAATTGAAGATCTTCCTGCAATTGTATTTGCTAAGGGCAATGATGATCTATCACATCAATTATTTTGTGATTTACTAAATGGATTTGGTATGTTGAGTTTTTTCAATTCATATTTTAAAATCTAACAAGGGACTAATATTTATTTTTTCTCTCTTTCTCAGGAACTTCCTATTTGATAAATATTTGCGTCTTACTCTTAGCAAAATTATTTATGTATGATGCTGATCGTACAACAACTCAAACACTCTTAGCAATTTCATCACTATCTCTACATCCTGTTTTTGTCCACAATTTTAGAAAAGCACTAGTTCTTTTAGAAAGTCACATGAGTGTCAGCGAACGATCAAGTTTTGTTTTATCAATTACTGAAAAGCTAGCATTTATTGACTTAAGTCCTAAAAAAGATCAAGCATCATCGCCAAACTTAAGTAGCACAAATTTAGCATGTCCTGCTAATAGTGGTGGAGGAAAAAGTAATAGTTCTACTTCTTCAAAACTTCAAATGGATTTACCTTCAAGGCTATCAACAATTTTAAATTCTTTATGGATGCTCAAGTCATCTACTAATGAATACAATATTCCAGAATTGTATTTAAAACTAGGAAATTCCTATTGTCATTATGCTCGAGCAAGATTACGTATAGATGCCTTTGATGCTTTGAAAGAATGGAATATTAGTAGAAAAAGATATAGTGAAGCCCTTGCATGTGAACTTCATTCAGCAGCTCGATTAGCGAGAACAACAATTCCAGAAGTTAAAAAGATACTATTAGGAATTTCACAAAATCTAAGCTGTGAATTTGAAGAAATGGTCGACATTAGTAATCATCCTGAAGAAGAGGAAGATACAACTGAAGAATTAATACAAAGATTAGAAAATTGTGTACAACTTTGTCAAAATTCAGAAAGATATGAAATCATGTTGGAACTCTACAGAATTTTGGTGCTGATCCAAGAGTCTTTATCAGATTATGCTAGTTTACAACATGCTTATCAACAAATGAGTAAAGTATGTGGAATCATACAAAATAAGAGAGAAAGATTTCTTGCAACGTACTATCGAATAGCTCTATTCAATCCAAAGAAAAAACTTGGCAAACGTCAAATTGATGTTTATGTTTATAAAGAACCTAATGTTACATCATTGACAGGTAAATTTTTTTTTGCATAGTTAAAGGAACTCTCTAATTTCCTTTTATTTTTCATTGAACCAGAAATATGTAGTAAAGTTGAAACAGCAGAAGGTGCTACAATTATTTCTGGAGAAATTGACCTACCTGATGATGATACATTGTATGCTACAATAACTCATGTAACTCCTTTACCTAGTGAAAGTCCTAGAAGAAAATTATGGAGTGAGGATTTTCGAAGACATCAAAATGTACAAAAGTTTACTTATGATGTACCATTTACTATGAAGAGTCAAAGTAAAACTGATAATACTGCTGCAGTTGATCGACAATGGAAGAGAAGATATACAATTACAACCGAATTTACTTTCCCAGCTGTTGTCAGTCGCTTGGCTGTCATTCATTCTGAGGAAGAGAATCTAAGTCCATTACTGTGAGTTTAATGAATTTTTGAGCATTGTATATATATAATAAATTGAATTATTTTTATTTCTTTCTTGCAGAGTTTGCATTGATGACATGAAGAAAAGATGCTTAGAACTTCGCTCTGAATTTAATTCAATGGACTTGAAAAGAATTCAATTACGTCTTCAAGGCTCAGTTAGCGTTCAAGTCAATCAAGGAGTATTAGCTTATGTTCGAGCATTTTTGGAAAAAGAGCAAGAGTATCCTGCTGAGGATATACAGAAACTAAAGGCAATTTTCAGGTAAAATAAAGAAACATAAATAAAAATACTACTATCATCTACTACTGGAAGCTAATATTTTTCTGTATTTGCTTACAGAGATTTTGTTGAGTGTTGTGGAGAACTTCTTGTACGAAACGGTCAATTAATTCCAAATGAACAAGCAGATTACCAAACACAATTGGAATCTGATTTCAATAGTCTTTATGAAAGATTACAACCTCATTTAAACCTACCAGAACAAGCTTTAAATAGAATGAGCCGAATATCTATAAGTTCATATTAATTCTTGTTATTGATAAAATGTTAAACTATAAATAAGAAATAAGTACATAAATAATATTAGTTGTTTTTTCCTTCTAGTATAATAAACTTAAAAATAATACAATGTGCAAAGGAACGAACGAACAAAAAATGTGTTAATGTAGCCAGTACTAATTAATATCTTTTTGTGAATTTTTAATGTTAATATAATACTTTATGCTCTTCTAACAAAAATGTAAATAACTAATAATACTACGATTCTTGTCTCTATGTAGTGTACTCTCTACGCTAAGGCAGAATTTCTTAACAAGTATAAATAATTTTTAATTTACAATAACATGTGCCAAGTTTACAAACAATGGAATTGAATATACTCTCTACGTACTACATAAGTAAGTACATAGTACATCCTTAGTGCAAAATGGTATAATTAGTACGTAACTAACAAACAAGAAGCTCATATGGTATAAAATCTAATAGTAAGAACTAATGAATTTTAGCAAAAAAAAATAATAATAATGATAGAACTAGAAATACAATATTGTACACAGTGCTAAGTCATTTGTGCTCAGACACATTCAAAAAATTATTATCTTATGAAATAATTTACCAATGAGTATTTTAATTTTCAAATAGCTCTTGCTTGCCATTTAAAAAATGAAAAAAATTCATAAAAACTAATTGCAAAAAGCTTATATTTATAACTATGTTGTACCTTTTAAACCTGACTTTATAATTTTACTCAAGACATCTCTGTTTTATTCGTGTAAGTCATGTAAGATCTGGTAAAGTGTTACAAAAATGTGATGTTATGATTTAAATTCTCTAATATGAGTTTGACTGTTATATGTGTTATATACGTGTTAAGCAAAAACTGGTATAACGATTATTATATAAAAATGTATTTTTTGTTGGCAAAGTTAAATAAAGTTGATTTCAAAGTGTAAGCTGTAAACTTAAAGAGACAAATTAATTCTGTCATTTCAGGCAACTTGTCACGTTTTGGAACTTGCTTTTCAGAGTGTATTTCATTCTTTCTATACATATCATATATCCAAATAACTTTATATATCTATGAATGTTGCACACTATATATCTCTCTCATGACCCTGAGAATTTTATTTTGTGATTTCAACATCATTCAAACAACAATTACATCCATTTACTTTTATACGTATGCAAGTATAGTATGCTTTAAATTATGTTCTTTGTCCCTGACCATGAAGAATACGTTGAAGGTTTCTCTGAAACAGAAAAGTTTTGAAACATTTATTAAAGATGCGTAGCATCAACATAAGAATTTTTGTAGGTAGACTACAAATTCTTGAGCTCCTTCATTTTTCTAGAGAATTTTATCTAACAAGTGAAAACTAGTTCATAGCTTCTATAACAAAAATCCTTTGAACTTTAAAGTCTCCAGACTTGTTAACTATAAAACATTTGTAGTCAAATGAGTACTAAGAATTTGTTGTCAAAAATACTTTTACTATGTATGTGGTTAGATATGGATATGAAAATAACTTTGGGTTTTCCTAACTTTTATAGTAAGACACGCATGCTACTATATTATTGGAGACATTTAGAGTCTCATTAGAGAAGGATATGCATACCTATACATACATACGTGATATTATTGTGTAGCTCTATCTCTTCTTGTTCATATATGCACAATGAAAGAAAAAATGATACGAGGATATATAGTGTAGCTTCTTCTTTTTCATATACTATGTAAACCTTTTTTATATCAAGAAACAACGAGAGTTGAATATTTTAATCTCTTGATCTCTTTGCATGACTAACTTCTTCATACTTCTTGGCACATATATATATTTACTCTCTTCTGCAATTCTGTTCCATGTAAAAACTCTACTTTAATCTACTGGATAGAAAAAACATTTCATTTTCCTCACCTTTAGTTTAGAGAGCTTTTGTGCGTCAGCTCTTCTTAAGTTTCATTAACATATTCTTAATCTTTTGACTCTAAATGGGCAACATTTTGCCTTAATATTTTCATCGACTTTTTTTCCATTTGCGTCAAGTCCTTAAAACTTTAAATTTATCATAGCTATATGTGACTTTGCTTAAAGGATTTATTAAATCTAAAGTGCTATATGTGTGTAAACAGGTTTACAAAATGTGAGATCTTAGTCAAAAATTAAGAGTTTAAGGGAATTTATATAAGTGTTGCAGTGTTTCGTCTATGACGTTTTGTTTTTGTGAGATGAGACATTAATTTGTACATTCATATGCAAGTTTGTTTTCTTATAGTTTATTGCCTGTAAGAAATGGAATATACGCTGAAGAAGAAGCTAACTCAACGGACTATTGTTGTTGAGACTAGTTTGAGATAGTGTAAAGTTGTTAGTAGATAGATACACACATGGTAATTTTCTCAACGTGACTCATTTTAAAATAGACCAACTCCGTATATACCAAGAGAGATAAGGTTGCATTTGGATAATAATTAAAGACAGTTTCATAATGACATTTGTTCAGAGATAAACTAATAAGCTGAAGTTTACAAAGTGCTGAGTTAAATTTAGTTTCAATTTTCTAGTTCACGATGCCTACTCCTGTATTATTGTTAGTTCTTGTTCCAACTTTACTTCCCGTTTTATATCATTCAACGCAAGGTGTTCCAGAACGTTATGATATTGCTGATGGAGATAGAATTATTTATGTATATCTCACAAGGTATGTCGTAACAGGATATATATTAGTTATTTATTTAATTACTTGAATTGTTTTATAGATGGGAAAACAGAGGAGTGCCACCAAAGCTACAATACATCCTTCGCAACAATTTAGGCTACACGCCATCAATTCATTCTCCAGATTCTTATATTACTCCTCCTCAACAACAAATCCGAAACTATCCAATTACTCCAAATGCCTTTGAATTTCGTCGTGGAAATTCTGACAACATTCCAACAAATGGAGAAGACGACAACAGTAAAATGACTTTTCCTGACATTGCAACATCCTACAGTTATAATACACGTGGTGGCTCTGGTCTTAGAGTTGATGATAATCAAAGGAAACGAAAAGTACAAACGAGTAAAAAAGATTTTGACACTGACAATGATCCCTTAACTTTTGTAAAAGAGCCAAGTAATCCTAATAATCGATTGCAAATTAACAAGTCTTCGAGTAGTAGCAGTGATCTCAATGAAGATACAAATTTCTTTAGCGGTGGAAATAGTCCAAAGAAATTGAGAGTAAATGAGCAACGAGCTATTACAAGTCAAGATGCTATTTACACTATGGATTTGGCTCTTAGTATTGTTAATGCTGGAGAATTTAAAGATTCTAATTTAGTCTTTTCTCCAATTAGTGTGGCTAATGTTCTTTCTATTCTTATGCTGGGTGCTGGAGGAAAAACTTTCAATGTAAGTACATAAGTATATATATTAAAAATTAGAAGTTAGTCTTGAAGCCTTCATATGTTATATTTTAGGAATTGGCGAGACAGCTTAATAGAGACCAACCACTTCAACTCTCTGAAAGTGAGAAATCTTTACGCTATCATATAGCATTTCAAAAACTACTCAATTATTTGAAACACAATTCTGGTGATGAAGTCACGCTGGAAATTGCCAGTGAAGTTTTTGCTGATAAGAGATTTCCACTCAAAAAATCATTTGTCCAGGATGCTAAAGTTTACTATGATGCTCCAGTTGATACATTTGACTTTGAAAACCAAGGAGAAAATTTTGTACGCAAAGTCAATAGTTGGGTTCAGGCTAAAACAAAAGTACTTCATCATAAATATAAAATAATACTGTATATCATCTGAAGCTAATTTTTTGTCATATTTAATTGTAGGGCAAGATCACAACAGTTTTAGATGAACCACCATCTCCAGCTACAACAATGTCCTTTATTAACGCCTGCTATTTCCTTGGTCGTTGGGAAACTCCATTTCCTGTCCAAGCTACTCGTGAGCGAGATTTTTTCGTTGGTCCAAAGGAAACTGTAAAGGTTAAAATGATGGTCAATATTCTAAACATTCCATATGTCGAAAAAGGTGAGGATTTTGACTCGGTACAATCTATGAGATTTTAATATTTGGCTTTATATGATACACAAACAGAAACCTATAGCATGGTTGGAATTCCATACCTTGGCAGTCAAACTGGCTTTTTTATTGTATTGCCCAAGGAAAATGATGGAGTACGTGGGCTAAAGGTTAGATAAGATATTAATTAATTATGACATGCACGAAACTTAAGAAAAAAACTTGACTCTCAACAACTACTTATTGATTTAGAATGTGGAAGAGCAAATTTCATCCAAGAGTTTAGTAAAGAGTATTCTTGAGATGACCAGTCAAAATGTTTCTGTCAAAATGCCAAAAATGAAAGTTGAGGGTGATGGACACATGCAAGAAATTCTAATTCGTCTTGGCGTTTCTTCAATGTTTGATCAACGGAATGCTAATTTTTCAGGTTGAATTTAATTTTTTTTGTAACTGATATGCAATCTCTTTATACCGGTGGACTAATATCTGAAAATTGTAGAAATTAACGGCTATACTACATTGTGTACCGGCATAGAGAGACTCTACTGTATTTAAATCTGTAATGTATATATATGCTTATATTAATTCATGGTCTTTTCTTTTT
>VCNE01000690.1:0-14497 GCA_009869805.1 Oncopodura yosiiana | reverse complement strand
AAAATTCTTGTGCGCACGCATACTATAAGAAAATTTTTGACATATATTTTTTAGGAAAGGAGTTTATAAAAAAATGCCGCTAGAAAAAATGAAGAAAAACTTTAGAAATAAATGAGAGAATAAGAATTTTTGATAAAATATGAATATGATGAAATTCAAGAAGGATGTAATTTATAAGAAATATAATAAATGATGAGTTGACAGTAATGCAAGTACACAAAAATGGTGACACAGTTTTTTATAGTCAAAACATTTCTCTTTATTTAGAATAAGTTTTTTTTCTTAACAAGGAAAGATGTTTTTTTCTTTATTTATTTATGCTGCTGCTTTGACAGGTTTTTTCAATTGTGCAGCAATTCTGTCAAGATCTCTCCGTCCTTGTGATGTTAGTCGACGTCCGGCTCCATCAGGGATTTTTTCAATCAATTTTACTGATTCAAGGGCTTGGAGTGCTTTTCTGGCGACTGATCCAGATCCACGACAAAAATGACTTGGTGCTGAACCATTACGCTTTCTCACTATTAATAAAAAGACAAAAGTAAATCATAATTTGTATTTCATTTCACTAATTAAAAACATGTTTGATCAATAAAATATAACTTACATCCAAAGATTTTTGTAACTGTGTTAGTTCCAATTGGTGATCTAATGTACATATGACGAGCAATGGCTGCACATCTAATATAAAACCAATCTTCATCATATGGAGCTAATTCTTTAGCTTTTGATGTTTTGACCATATCAATCCAATCTGGAACCTTCAATTTTCCTGATCTGTACATACAAAATAAAAATAAATTAATTAATATTATATTTCACTTTATCATCATTTTGTCAAAATGTAAAAAAAGAGAAAATTTATATTCAGGCTTTTGGGTAGTGATAATTTTGTCCTCAAAAAAGTAGGTCAAATGAATTCATCATTAAAAGAAAATATGCATAATAAAATGTTGTAAACTCTCGTTCATCAACACTTCGTTATTAAAATTACAATTATTTTAACTTACTTCTTGAGAAATTGGGCAAATGCCTTTACAAACTTATGCTGATCCACATCTTTCACTGAAGAAGGGTACTTGAAATAAGTTCCCATATTTTAATCTCTGCAAATAAAATAAAAACAGATAAAAATTAATCAAAAAATGGTTTTTCTTTGTTTTTCACGTGGCAAAACCGGCTGTACATTTTCTTTTCATTATTTTTACTCTTTTATTACATTTTCATCTTATAAAATGTATACTAAAAGTATAGTTATAAATTAAAATACTAGAAAATTAATTAAAATAATATTACAACTAACCTTTTAATTAACCAAATCAAAATTTCCAAAAGTTTTCAATGATTTCAAAACAATTTCTTTCATCCACACGGTGGTATTCAGATGATGCGCCAATTAAAGTATTCTTTACATTTCAATGATGTCGCTGTATGCGCTTTACTAAAATGCAAGCAAGAAATAGAAGAAGTGAACAAAGTCAAAAGGGGTAACTTGCAACAATATTGTGAGATCTCATTGTCTCATTTCATTTTCATGTTTATTTCATCATTCATACAAAGGCAAAATTTTCCATAACTTTCACTAAAATTTCTCTAAAAACAAATTCTCGACCTTAGCTAACAATCTAATGTTCTTGATAAAAAAACGTTTGTTTTTTACATCTACAAAGAATCAAGACCTTAGCTAAATATTATTTCATAATCCTTTTTTGGTAGTAGTTAATTAGCCATCCATAACATAACATAACTCTTTGACTCACATTGTTCATAAAAGCGAAACATTCGACATAGTTATTCTTATACAGAGATATTGTTATACTACAGACTTCCTTGAAAAGATTAAAATTATTATTATTTTAGTGAAGTTAACATGCTCTAGAATTAGTTTATTATCGTTCTATAATAATTTTAGTCTCTAGAAACAAGAACAACACGAAGGAAGGAAACAACGCAAAGTTCAATATTGTATATTAGTGCTATACAATGAAAATTCATGTTTTCACATTTTATCTCTAAAAGAAACTCTATTGTAGTAAATTCATTGTCATATACATATTTCATAAGAATAGAAAAGTTTGATCATTTGCTATGATATGCTAAATTTAATAATATGTCATGCTCTCGCCTCACACGCTCATTGATCATTTTCTCACACAGCTTGATATAGTACTTTAGTCTTATTGAATTTATACCGACATCATGGAACGGATATTGGTGAATCCAATCAGGGCATCATAACCTTTGCAATGTTAATTTGTGGTCGATAAACTGAATGCTATACTTCACTTTTAGGAGAAAATATGCACTTTAAGCCATCGTTGCTTGGAAACGGATGAAAACATACAAAAAAGGAACATAAGTACATAATACGTGAGAAATTCTGGAATACGGTACTTACTGGGTGGAAGAAGAAATAAAAGAGCGTTCTGTGTCACACTCTCTGCTAAAAGAATTAGTACTACTAATTTAGTAGTAGTTCCAGGCTACGCGAGAAAATGTCAAAGAACTTGACAAGTATAATGTAGACGACTGATTATTTACTTTTGTATGTGTGAATTATTTGCTAATTAATCTAAATCAATCATGTATTGAGAAAATATTCACTTTAAGCCATCGTTGCTTGGAAACGGATGAAAACATACAAAAAAGGAACATAAGTACATAATACGTGAGAAATTCTGGAATACGGTACTTACTGGGTGGAAGAAGAAATAAAAGAGTGTTCTGTGTCACACTCTCTGCTAAAAGAATTAGTAGTAGTTCCAGGCTACGGGAGAAAATGTCAAAGAACTTGACAAGTATAATGTAGACGACTGATTATTTACTTTTGTATGTGTGAATTATTTGCTAATTAATCTAAATCAATCATGTATTTGATCAACTGTGTATATTGAATTTGCAAATTAATTTGTTAATTGTGTGAGCATTCATCTGTACATACAACAATAAAACAATAAAAAAAATGAGTTTGTCTCATAGTTTATTAGTGTTAGCATTTTTTACTAAATTTAGTCAGTCTAAATTAGTTACTGGAAATCTAGTAACACCAGAGGTAACAAGTGACTTTTATTCTATAATAATGTAATGTATTGAACTATAATCATAAATGTATTTGGTTTTAGAAATGGGCATTCTTAGATAGATTTTGCTTCTTGTCATTCCATGGTACATTTTATTATGAGATCCAATATGACTCCAGACCAGAAACAATTTCATTATTAATGTATCCAGACTTACAATGGGATAGTGCATATATGAATCCAAAAGCAAATGTACATACATTTCTTATACTTTTAGTATATTCTCTTAAAAGTAATATTACCCATTTCTATTTCCAGACATGCCAACAAAAAGTAGATGTATTAGAAGTTACAAAATTCCAATTGATATTACTTGATCCAACTGTATCTGATTCTGGCTGTGGTAATAAATCAAATAATAATAAACTCACTATATCCTACAATTACAATCAAGTGTGAAAGTGAAAGATGTCTAATTAACTTGATGTTTATTTAGAAAGAATTGATCAACCAAAGTACAAAAGTCCATTAGAAAATAATGGTACCAAAGGTGGTGATAGCACAACACTTTTATGTAGAAATTCAAGATCATTTCGTTCAGCTAGAGAAAGATGGTGGTTTATTGGTGTTTCAAGTTGTAATTCTACACAAGTAAGTCATAATGACTTAATAATTACGATTTATGAGATGAGACAAACTATTATACTTTTATTCTTCTAATTTAGGGATTAAGTCTAAAATACAAATTTAAAATGACAAATGGATATCCTGGTGACTATTGGTACGAACATTTTTCTGCGGATGAATTTTGTAAGTTCCTTGATTCATTAATAAACTTGGAAAATCTGATAACTAAATTATTACCTACATTACAGACATTTTACCAATACTCACTGGTTTCTGTTTCATTTATTTATTTCTATTATTTTCGGCTATTTTATTCGCAGGTAAGTAATCTTACAAGGTTTAATTAAAATTATATATGTATACTAATGTGTAATATTAATTACAGTTGAGCTCAAATGTCGACAACTACTCCATGTGACCTATAAATTATTTCTAGTATCATTAGCCCTTCAGAATATTGGTATAATATGTTTGTGTTCAGCCTATGGAAATTATGCATCAAATGGAATAGGACTTCCAAAAGTTAAGCTTGCAGGTGCTGTCACATCATCTATGAATTATTACTTACTGTGTACGACGAGGTTGTCTAATTAACTTGATGTATATTTCGCATTGTACATTATAGGAAGAATGATGGAGAGTTTAAGCGAATTTGTTTTTTTTGTTACTACTTCTTTTGTTGGCCAAAGGATATACTGTGACAAGAGGACGGCTAAGATTAGCTTCGTCAATCAAATTAACTGTGTTCAATTGTCTCTATATAACAATTTATGGATTTCTGTTCTTCTATGAGCAATACGTAATGAAATATGATTTATGGATTTTTATTGTACATATACACTAATAATGATTTTTTTTGTGGATACATCTTGTAGTTTTTTGATCCTGCTCAAGTATTGTATATCTTCGAGTCACCTGCAGGCTATGGGATTTTAGTGTTACGCTTAGTTTGGTTGGCTGATGTTTACATATGCCATATTTTTCACTTTAAAACATTATCCCGAAAAATCCTCATTTTATCTCCCATTCTTTGTAACATATTCGCTATGGTTTATATCTGGACCTGTTTTAATTCTAATTTCTAATCATGCAATTGATAAATGGGTTCGATGAAAAAGTTTCAGTATCTATACAACATTTTTGTACATTTATTGGACACGTTGTATTTCTTGGACTGACTCGACCAGCAGCAGCTAATAAGTCATTTCCATTTCATGTGAGTTTAAATATAGCAACTGTAATAATTATTTTTTCTTCTCGTCTATATGCCATAATCATTTTTCTCAGGTTCGTACTACTCAAGTAGGATCTGAAAGTGGTCTTACAAATTCTACTTCAGATCGTTTTGATTCTCATTGCTATGCACCTTCCTATGTTGACATAGCTGGACGAACAATTGACATATTTACAGTAACTGGAGTATTACAGGTATGTTATCATTCTAAATGATCTGCTCTAAATTTATAGCTTCACATTCTCATAAAAAAATTCCAGAGAGCACCAGCTACACCAAATTCAGATGTTTTCCTAGCAAATGGAAATTATAGTGCTTCTGCACCACCGTTACAACAAACACAACTTCCTCCTCCTCAAGTTCCAGCTGTATTTCCTTTAGCTCAACCTAAATATGTAGATAGTTTCCCACACGAGACTCCAGGCCAAGTTGAAGACATGTTAAAAGAACCAGAAGACTCTGAAGTAGATGAAGCATATGGTGAAGATGATGATGACGATGACACAAATCGTTCTAGTAGTGCTATACCATCACCACGACCAAATAGAAATAGAGAAAGCATGTACACTGTTCCAGATTCCGATAATCCTTGAGAAAAAAAGAATTTCACTTATTGTTATAATACCTTTTGGCCTTTAAGTTTATTATTGTACAAAATATTATAGATATATATTTTTAGAAAGAAACTACAATACTACATATTCCTATGAACTAAATATAAACATCCTCTCTTTCCTGCATTCACTATCAATATTAGTAATATACATATACTTGTTTTGATTCTCTTGAGAGTGTTATGTTATGTTACACTCTACATACGGCAATATACTCTTGAAGGTATATAAAAGTGAACGATATTTATAATGTTGGTGAGTCAGAAAGTAAAAGTTGTTTTCTGCTTGCTGAATGTTACATTTGAGAATGTATATTTTATATAAATTCTATTGTACTTATACAGCATAGTAGAGTATAAGAAACACGTTAGCGTAAGGTAACAACAATATAATACAAAAAGATAAAAGGACACCAAGTTTGCTATTAGGAGGTTAGTTAGAGTTGTTGAGTTACTTATAATATTGTTCTCATATTATGCTAGAGTGTTTATTACCTGCAACAATATCCTAGTGCACTACTGTATAATAAATATTAGAGACCATGTGTATATTTCATATTATACAATATTTTACATTCTTTTATAGCATAGTCTCTTATTTCTTTTTTCTAGACTTTATATATATTATGAGTTAATCAATAGAATATATTCCTCTTTTGTGCACTTCTAATGCATTATTCTAGTAGCTCACAATGTGATACTATGTCAATCATTACTTTATGTAAACAAATATTTGTAAAGCTACTGTTACTTATTACTCTACATACTCTACAAAATTCTCTGGTCTGGTCTACTATCTTGTTAACAACATCAAAACGTTCTTTAATAGAGATATTGAGGAAAAAGGGACAGTGAACTGAACGAGCAACGAACTTTATGATGAGATGAGAAAGGTTGACGAGAGGAAGCCGGCTGCTGCTTCTTTGTTGCATTTTTTTGTTTATTATTATGGCCAACGCACTCTTTGTGACTTACCATCATCTTATTAGCATTGTACATTACATCATTTAAGAAAAAGTAGAATATAAGAAGTTTGTAAAAGTACTAAATGTACGACTCATTTGTTTTTTTTTCTTCTTCATTTTTAGTAATGTTGTGTAAATGAAGTTGAGTTTGTTAGTATCTTTATCATCTTCTTAGAGTAAAAAGACATTTAGTATCATTAGTACCACAGTCATACATTGGAAAGTGTGTTTCAATTCTACTTTAAATCTCTTCAACAACAAAACAGCAATAATTACTCTGTCAAGTCAACTCTTGAGAAGAGAAAAAAATATCATCATCGTCATCCATTGTAGACAAAAGGAAGTTCTCTCCTACTTTTATCCTTCTCATAAATAATTGCCGGAACATCAACAACCACACCACGCCAATCTACTTTCCACATTGAGAAAAAATAACGGTGCATTAATTCAGAAGAAGTGTGACAGTGCCTTTCTACTACAATCAGACAAATTGTGTCACTCTGCAGAACAGAATTTTACATTATTATTATAGTTAGATATATGTATGTATGCACAATGCTAATCTAGAGAATCAATCTTGTGGCAAGAAAAAAAGAAAAAAAGTCTTCTTCAAATGTAAAAGTAGTGCATTAAAATTTTCAAGAGGAAGAAGAAGAAACTCATTCGTGAGTTTAGTGATTGTATGTAGTTATAGTTAGTTTTAGTTTAGTACAATTAGTACTGTAGTAGTAAATTGCGAAGAAGAGAGTGAGGATTCTTTTTCGAAAACAAAACGCAATTTAACTGTAAGTCTAACGTAAGTTTTTTCTTCTTTTTCTTCATATACTACATGCATTATGTGCTACTTTGACTAATTTCATGTTGATGCAAAAATATGTGAACTGAACACACATACATATATGTGAATGTAATATAATATAGTCCGTGCCGTTAGGTTAAATAACTGAAATTATTATTATAATGGTCATCAGTAGAGTATATAGAGAGAGAGGAGGAAAAAAAGAGATATGGTCTTTTGAGTTTAAATTTAATTTGGAGGTTGTTGGCTACTATTCCCTATTATTTCATTTTTATAGTTCACTCACACACAACAGCCAAAAAATTGAGTTGTTGCTCAAGTTCATCTCATCTTTTTATGAACTCTATCTTTTTATGAAGTAATAGTAAATAATTATTACAGTCCTAATATATTAATATGTCACTTTACTCTTTTTTATGATTATACAAATGAAGAGCAATAAAAAAAGTTTTAAAGTGTTACGATATGCATAACAAATCTGTGCATATAAATTTTTCATAACTTTTTTCACACTTTACTGTCAGATTCAGACTTGACATAATATGCAAAACAACATATTGTGCATATAATATAAAATTGATTACTAGCTCATGAAATTTACGTGAGCCACAACACGAACAGCGATGGCGATATGGTACAAACTGACATTAAAATCTTGTCAACAGTGAAGTGTAGTAAGCTCATTGCTCTTTTGCCAAATGTACAAAAATGTAAATGAAAACAGAGACTTTGCATTATATCTGTTTTGTATTATAGAGTGTGTTTAGTCGTGTAAATAGAACATAACGTACAATACACAGGTAAATCTTTCCAAATTGCAAGTCGTAAAATGTCCTTCGGTTTATGTTGACATGAAGGCAATATCTCTAAGAGAGAGAAGAGAAGTAAACATCTTTGGTTATTGCATTAACTTATATTATATTTTTGTTGAAGCCAACAACAACCTCGTATAGCACACACACATATATATACAGTACAGCAGTCATATAATAAAATAAAGGTGATTTTATGTTACTCCTTTTATAAATTGAAGGCTTCATATGATAATAATGCAATGTAGACAAAACTACTTCCACTCTACTATTCTATATGTAATACTAGAGTGCATATGTACATGTATAGGAAAGAAAAGAAATAAGTACATAGAACTAACAACAATGCAAACCAACTTCACTAACTTTACAACAATTGCTGACTGAGTATCACAGAGAGTTGAGTTCGCATCATATCACATCACACAGTTCTTCCTGCATAGTCAAAGAGAATGGACGTGGTTTACGACGAGGGGTAAAATTGTACATTTACTCTTATCATCATCTTAATAGAATAAAACATTTTTGTGCAACTCTAAAAAGAAGTCGTTGTCAGTTAGCAAGACACGAAAAAGAGAGTAGATTGTACAATTTTATCACAAAAGTGAAAGAGCAAATTAGAATATTTTTGTGTTTAAAAGCAGGACAAGTTTCCATTTTTGTATAAGAAATTTAAGAGAGGAAGAGCTCATTGGAATTTACAAACATTGAAATTGATCCACTTTAAGAAAGAGACAGAGAGAGAGAGATCATGCAGTAATACAAGACACATAACAAGCAGACGACGATTCTATCTCTCTGATTGTTCAAACGTGAATTATTATTTTGTGGAAAAGTCGACAATAATCGTTATTTTTAACATCAGAATAGGTATGTGCCAGATTTATTTTATTTGCTACACACGACTTAGCACGCATTTACAGACCTTTTGAGACAAATGTGTCAAAATCATTCCCCTTATTATTAGTCTCTTTAAAATTAAATTCGCACTTTTCTCATTTGCTGTTGCATAATAAATAATTCATTGTAGTCAGCTATTATAATAGTCTCATATATTTAAACTTTTAATTCTTTCGAAATACTCAAAAACTTTATGTGTGCACATTATCATTTAGTACAAAACGACACTTTATCTCTTCTCGTCTTCACGCTTGCTTCCTCTCTTCATCATCATGATTTATATGATGCCATCAACATTATATTATGTCGAAAAAATCACTGAGCAAGAAGAAGTCAAAGGAAGCACGCAAATTAGCAACCTTCTGAAATTTTTCGTCACCCTTTTTACACTACCATACATATAATCAAAAGATACTATAATGGGAAAACAATAAGATCATCTCGACACTCTATATTCATAGCTATATAATTTTCGCTACATGTATAAGATTGCATATCTAATAAGATTGAACTACGCTTTCAAAATTTGCTTTGTGTTTAGTAACTGAGCCAAATGAATAAAATAGTGATATATATTTTTGTGTGTGATTTAGGTCAAGTTGATATTTTTTAAAACATGTGTGTGACATTTCAATTATCATATTAATCACACATCTTTCAAAGGCTTTTTTCTTCTCATCAGTCTTTCAGTTCTTAGCTTATACTCTTATGTTATTGTGCTAATAAACACTGTCAACAAAAGAAAGTGATGTAACACATACTCTTTTAAATGATTTACTTATGATTAATTAGCGACATTTTATTTACACAATTCTCTCCATGAATAAAAGTTGCACAGACGTCAGAGATATAGAGATGTCTTATTGCATACTATAATAGTACACTACATACCTTGCAAAAATTGTGCACGAGGGAACAGATAGCAAATTGTAATTAGTCATGCGATCAGTTTTAAAAATATTAGTAGTGTCTTAACAATGGCAGGAAACTAAAAATATGTATACATTGTAGAAAAATTTATGTAGGTATATGTATACATCATAAGACTGCTAGTACAAGATTAGATTATAAATGGAAAAAATATTGTGTATGTAAGTCCATAGTGGTGAGCAAACTAGTGTAAAATTGTTTCGAGTGATGTAGTTATCAAATGAAAAATATACTGCTGCGTACTATATGAAAAATTAATAGAATCTCCAATTTCGATCTTGTCCTCTTGAGTAACTTACTTTGTGTACTATATAACATACAATATATGATTCCTGATTTGTTTGTGGTCATGAAAATATCATCAGAAGGTCACCATATATCTAGTAGAAGATTTTGATTTGTGTGTGAGGTGTGGATTCTCAACTAACTATAAGTTTTGTCTTATTCTTTGTGTACCTTATTGCTTCTTCTTATACATACACAATGCTGCGTAACATAACGTAACGATAAATCTCGTCATCGCATTTTTTACATAATATATAGTAAGTAACATGAGAGATGACTGCAAAAACTTCTGAAGGTCATGATTGTTTTTTTATTATTTTCTTATTAAGTTTTATATCCACTTAGTATATATATATATATATATATATATTGTCGTATAAGATAAATACATTGTTGCCTCAAGAGATATATCTATATATATATATATATTGTAGCAACCTTTTCAAAGGTTAAATTTTGACATGTGTCTCAATGTCTCCTCATCATCCGGCTATATGAGACGGAGACCATTTAATCTGACAAGCATAACTACTATTTTAATGTTTTTAGGCAATAAATATAATGATATTGCACTTGAAAAAGGTAAACCACAAAATGATTATNTTTAATGTTTTTAGGCAATAAATATAATGATATTGCACTTGAAAAAGGTAAACCACAAAATGATTATATGGTATATACATACATATTGGTCCAGTGGTTCAGATAATATTTAAAAGTGATGAAATTAACCATTTTTTAAAGCAAAATATAAACTAACCACATACATCTTATAACTTTTTTTGGGTTGATAATTTCCATTATTTTGTCAGTTATTCAAGCATGAAAAAGAGTGACAATAATACCACACAAAATGACAGCTTTTTGTTTTAAATTGCATGTGGCTAGCATTATTACATGATATATAATTTTTCCGCAATAGTAGAACGTAAAGTTTCTTGCTATGCTCTTATATCTTCACATGAGAAAAAATCTATTTCGTAATGAATGAAATATTGTAGCTAAGAAATGTTTCAATTCATTATCAAATTGCATTATACAATATATATTTTCCACAGAATTTTTCCTTGATGCATTATTTGATTATAAAAATTATTATCCTGGAAGAATTATGCAGTATATATATAGAAAGAAAAAGTGTGACAATAAGTACTTTGGTTTTGACATTGACTCTTACAGGGAACCGCTTCATAACAACTTTTTCATTATCTCAGTAACAATCAGGACCTTTGTTTGACGCACAAACATAACTTGCATTTTTCAAAAACAAAGATGATAATTACGAGCTAACTACATATATAACTTGACTTTTTCTTGAAATTACAAGCCGAAACAAAGATGACTTGGTGTGATATACTGAACACTTATTTTTGCACATCCTCTTTTAAGTTAAAAAAAATCTGTACATCCTGATTTTGTTGATGATATTAATGATATTAATATTTTTTGTATGTCTTTTTTAAATTATACCAACAGGGTTTCTGATGTTTCCTAAACAGTCAACTCTTCACACAACGTAACATTTTGAAAAACAAAATACAATATAAGAGAGACTGATCCTCTTTTCTACTCTCACATATCAAGATGACTTATGGTACTCCACCTGTAGATTTACTCAATGCAGTAACAAAAGTTAGAAATAGAAGAATGAGCAGAGAAATTGATGAGCCACCATTAGTACCAAAAACATCAAGTTTACTATACTGCTACGATGATCCTGAAAGGACTGCATTCTTTTTGCCAATTGCTATTTTACTGTTAATACATATTTTATTTCTTTGTCACGTATATATGTATGCTCCGAATCCCGATGGTTTGTATATCAAATAGACAATAGAAAAAAGTTGTAATAATAATAATTTAAAGTATTATTTTAGGATATAATAATAATAATAAATGTAAATATTTAATTTAGACAATAATGTTTTTAAAAAATGTGCTTGAAATAAAAGCTCTCAAAGAGGCAGTATGTGATAATGATTTGTAATTAACAAAATGTAACAAATTGTTAATAAGTAAATATATGTAAAAAAATAAAACTAACTCTCAAAAAAATTCTCTTTTCAACAATGAAGATGTACTTATAAATGTAATAATTAATATATTATATTATGTGATTTGTATTGTTACTATACTGCTATATTATTATGACTGCTATATAAAAAATATATATGACTGTCTTTATCAAAAAAGTACAATAAACTCTCGAAAAAAATTTTATTAGCAATTTCATGAAAAAGTGAACAAAGTATTTTTTTCAATTTTCATAATACAAAGCTTTATTTGGGGCATTATGATATGAAAACGCCGAATTCGCGGAAAGTAACAAAAAATGTCAACTTGACATAATTAATGTTTTCAGTAAAACTTTTGGATTCTTTCTAAAAAAATCTTTCTCTTCTTGTTATAATTTTCTTCTAATGTCCCGGAACTTTAGTGGAAGAGTGCGTTAATCCAATATTTACAGCAAGACGCCATGAACCTGAAGTGAAGCCAAGAATGAGTGTTTTTGAACGACTTGGAGTGAGAGGAGGAGGAGGGTAAGAATTTTTTTGTTTTCTTGTTTCATGTTTGGAATTTTGTAATAAAGTTCAATATATTCTTTTATTTCCACCAGTGACAATATTGCACCATTTCCAGTTGTAGAAGGGTTTTCAACAAGTAGACGTGAAGGATTACACACTGTAAGAAGAAGACGAAATTCTGGAATTTTATGAAATAGTTTATTGACGTCTTTATTATGATTATAATTTTCAGAAAAGTGGAATGAAACGTGCACCACCACAACATGATAGAACTCCAACAACTCCCCATAAAGGAATCAAAGCTCGACTTGGTCATAAAGAAGAGGAAGAAGTAAGAAGAAACTACACCACCAAAGACAGAAAAACATTCAAGATCAAATAAAAAAGAATCACCAACAGTAAAATCTAAAGTTCAGAAAGCATCTTCACATAGTAATAAAATTAAAAAATCATCATCCACAATAGATAAATCAAAGAAAAGTAGTGGTAGTAGTAGTAAAAGGACTAGTGGCGGTGATAAAGGAATTACTAGTAAAAAGGGAAAAACTCGTCCATCATCAATTAGTTCTGTTTCATCATCTGGAGAAGAAGGTTCTACTTCTACATCATCTAGTTCTTCAACATCATCTGAAATATCAAGTAGTTCATCTGGAAGAGCAAGTAGTAGTTCAGAAAGTTCTGTTCCAAGTATTAAGTTGAGACCAGAGAAAAAAGATAAATTATCTTCATCGTCATCATCAAAATTACAAAAGAAAAAGAAAGCATCAAATATAGGAGGAGGAAGAGGTGAGAAAATTAGTAGTAGGAGTACACCAACAAAAAAGAAAACAGTTTCTAGTTCAGATTCTGAAGATGGAGAAACTAGGAGTCGAAGAAGTAAAGGTGGTGTTTATTCAACAAGATCTTCACCACCACCAGGAACAGCTCAGTCATCAAGAAATAGAAGGAGTTCAGGTATATAACATTTACATGAAAATCAAAATCATTAGAGTTGCTTATTAATTAGTGTATACTTTTCTTCTTTTTTTAATATAAAGGAAACGATGCTCTTGACTCAAGTCTTGATTATAATAGAAGACGAGGTAGTGACAACAGAGAAAGAAGAATTGGTGGTAGTAGTGAACGTCATTATGAAAGAGATAGAAAAATGACTCGTCATGAATTAGATCAACAACAACAAGATCATTCAAGAAAGCGTCGTCTTTCAGCTGATGATGATAATAGTATGAGAAATAAAAGAAATAGAATGTCACCAGTAGTTGGAGGAGGAAGTGGTCCTGAAAGATTTAAAACTGCTCCTGCTAGAACACCATTATCACCAAGAAGAACACCAAGTAAATCATCTAATATGAACAATAGAAGAGATAAAAGCCCATTACTTCCACTTCCACATAAAGATAGAAGTCCATTATTACCTTTGCCTAGTGGTAGAGATAGGGATAGATCAGATAAAAGAAGTCCATTACCTTCTCATCATCAATTACGTAGATCTCCACCTCCAAGAGATGATATACGTGGTGGTAGACAGCCTCCTCCAAGAGATAATAGAAATTTTCCATCATCTGGGATGGACAATAATAATAGTAGAGATCGTCAAGATAGAAGTAATTTAATTTAAAGTTAATATATTTAATTCCATAATATGAACTTAAAAATTTTTTAATTTGCTATAGATTATCCACAATCTCGAGATTCTTCTAATCGTATTGTTGGACGTGGTGATCGTTTTGCTCCACCATCATCATCATTATCAAGAGGTGGTGGCGGAAGGCAAATTAATCAAAGTGATA
>VCNE01000689.1:0-18759 GCA_009869805.1 Oncopodura yosiiana | reverse complement strand
TTATAATTTTCAAGGTTATACTATAAAGGTAATTGTACAAACAAAAATGACTAAAATTCTCTTCTCTTTGAGTGTATTAAGTAGACAGCGGTCAATAACCGATGTAAACTAATACTAAATTCTCAATACTGGATGAAACTAGTTCAAAACAAATATATTTGTTTCAATGTAAGTATAAAAAATTTAAGTTATGAAAGTTACGATATTACAAGTGTTGTTATTCTGTATTGGTGTTAAAAGTGTTAGAAGACATATAAATTTAATGTTAACGAGAGGAAGGATTATGAGAGAAACATTTTTTTATAAAGGAAGTTCAGAGGATAGCTCATTGAGCTCAACTCTTATATATGTACTTACCTATGTATTTAACTAGTAAATTATATCTATGCTCTTTTTGTCTCTCATGTTTACATTAGTATGATGCATTATTATTACATTCTCATGTGTGTAGCTACAAATAAATTTAACTTACATTTCTTTTATTTATGCTTGATAACTTTTCGTTGTATGTCTTATCATCAATAGCTCTCACATAGATGTGAAGAGAGAAAGAAAGTGAGTTTAATTATTTAAGCTGGGCAATATTTGTGTGCAATATTAAACTGTATACATGTGCACCACTGTATGTACAATGCATACAATCAAAAAAGTGAAGGTGATTAGTCAAGAAGATTAGACTATAGACTAAAAAATGAATTGAGAGAAGACTATGCCTACCTGTGTGGCTTCATATAAATCATCAACATTATTATATGGCATTTCTATAATAAAGCCCACACCCATCCAAATTACTTTCTGGGACATAATTAATTTGCCAATATTTTAAAATGAGTTTATACCATTAAACAAAGTTTCATTTCCCTACAAAAAGAAATTTACAAGATGCAGAGTAATTCCTTCCTGAATGATGATGACACACACAATGTATAACTAATTACTAGTACCTTTATATACAGGTGGTAAAAGTGCCGACTGCCTGTCAACTACTTATGACATGATTACTCCCTTTTGCTGTTAATTATACACATGTATACCAACATATGACTTCTTCTTCTTGCTATTACTTAATGTGCACATGCATAACCACATTATGTTCTCAATTATAAATTCACTGATTGAGAGCAAGTGGTATAACGTGCTATTTTCCACGGTATGTACATTTTATTTGAGAAGACGAACCAAAACATTTAACTCATAAAAAAGTAGCTTCCACAATCACTAATTATTACGTGAACATTTGTGTAGTTTACGTGTATGTCTTCAGTCTTAGAAGCTTACATATAAAAATCCATAAATTATATGGTGGACAACATTACAACATTTATTGACATCTCTAATAAGAGCAATTCAAGTAAAATTAACTCTTTGAGGTACATACCACCAGGCATACATATAAACAACTTGTCCTGCTTGCGTGTAGTTTTACAGTGCTACAAGAAAGCAATAAGGAATTTCCTTTTCCTATTCTGTCACGTAATGTATTTATATGAGACTCCTCTTTGAGTGAATTAACTAATGATGATAGGAATCAAAGTTTCAGACTGAGAGAATTTCAGATTCATCCCGGATATGATATTACATGACATGAGAGAGATAGAAACATTTGATGACTACGATTATAAAAATATGACAACTTGATTTAGATCATTGATGTAATTTTAATATAAGAAAATGGCATGACATATATAACATCTGATAATTGTCTTATATAATATCTTCAAGTCTTGAAATGAAAAGCACAATGTGTTCATTTGTATATCATCACGTGAGATTAAGTTAATTTTTAAGCAATTTTTTATGATTACATATAAATTCATGGTTCAAGTCAGCACGTGCGTTAGGCAAAAGTTTTGGTAATCTTTATGCATGCCTTCATATGTCTGAAACAACTAATGTTACAAATGATAATATTTCCAAACTTCCAATTAACAGTATGCCTTATGAATTTATTTTTTTACACCAGGAAATAAACAATTGTAAACTTTGAGGTATTACAGCAATGATTTAATTATAATCATTGACAGATACAAATGCAATTAATACGAGACTAGAAAAGCATTATAAGCTTATAGATACATTTTGTATCCAAACATATGTGAATTATTCACACATTTGTTGTAAAAAGAAAGCACTTTTGCTTTAAGCTAAGCTTACTGTCATTTCTGTTTTACATTTGTATATATATAAGAGTATATAACTATGTATACATGAGAATTTGAGAGAGGAAAGAAAAAGATGAACATACATATAAAATGTAATGCTGTAAAATCCAATGCAAAAGTTTTTATTGTGTGCTAAAATCTTCCATAGCTATATATGTGTACCTTCTCTATCCTATCATCCCCTTCTAAAAGTACATTTTGCAAAAAAAAAAATGCTTTGCCGTTCAGTCGACAAATTTTATATATACTTTTTTACTTATGCTTATACATGTATACTGTTCTATTTAGTATGGTATCACTTGATATAAGGTTCACATTCACACAGAAAATTACAGCCCTCAACTTTCAGTTGGTAGTTAGTCTCAACTCTCAAGTCAGTCAGTCAGTCACTAGTGCAGAGCAAAGCAATCAGCTTTATTGTATATGTAGTGTAGTGGATATATGTGAGTTGCAAAAGGAGTCTTATCAAGATTGCAACAATAACAACAAACAGAGTCCAAGTAAAGTGCATTTAATATATAATGTGAGCTCGAGTTGAGTTGAGTGACTGAGCAGCACAATATGTAGTATATATATCTCTAAATTACTTTGAAATTGAAATACAGGTATTTACCAAGTCCATTTAACATCTAGGTGATTTTAAAATTTTTCATCTCATCTTAGGAGGAGTAGTCACAATAAATATTATTAAGTATTGCAACAATAATAACCCTTTATAAATTTATTTTAGTAGCACAGAGAAAACTGCTTTAGCTCGTGCCAAAGGATTCAATTGAAATCAATATTATTTTGTAGACTAGTAGAATATACTAGATGAGGTGTTGTTGTTGCATCCTTATTACAAAACATGAACCTTGTTTTCAGCAGGAGCAAAAAGAAAAGAAGAAAAATAACAAGAAAAATTGAACATATATAGTACTATATATACCATTATTTATAGATTTTTTTAAATACATATGAGTTCTTCTTTCTTCTAGTTACCTCATTTAATAAAATACATGAGTGCTTCAACATATAGTGTTACACAGAGTAAATAACAATTGTTTGTATTTGTGCACGCACATGTAATCAGCATAGAACATATCTTTTTCTTCAAGTTCAATCAACTTGAGAATACTTGACTTTTATTGCAAGTCTGATTTAAACATCTTGAGGAGCAAGTGTATCAAATTCTTAAGGAGAGTTGATTGAAATATGTATTTTGTCTGTGTGTCAGTAGTGTATTATCAAATACAGAAATTAAGCTATGCATCAAGTGATTCTTATTGAGTATCATCTTCAAGTGTTGTGTGTGACATAATGTTAAATCATCAAACAATCAGAAAGTTGTAAAGTGTGTATATTCATTGTTCACACAATACGCACATTGGTTCACAACAACGATTGAGTTGACAGCAGCGTTGATGTTATTGTGGTGTTGTGGCTAAAGCTATGTACACAACAATACGCAATAAAGAAACAACAATATGATGCCTTGCACATCATAACATTTTATTTCTAAACCTCTCATCATTGTCACCTACAAGAATCACGTATAATAATAAGTTCATTTTTTGTTTGATTAGTGTGTAAAACTATATTATTCAATCAAGTTATATATAGTATAGTGTTTTAGAATGGAGCAGTCAAGTATAATTATGAGAAACTTTTGCTGCGGTCACCAAAGTGTATGTAATAGTAATAATAATGACAATCACGGGAGTCGTAAGTATGATTATGCAACAGTCAATAATTGTCATAATATTGGAAGTGCTAAAAGTAAAATTTCAAGGAAGTTGATTAAGAAGACAAGGAGGATGAGAAGTATATATACAAATCTATCTAGAACTGGTGAGTCAAGTTAAAATAACATTAATAATTACATTTTAGTACATGGCAATAAAGATACTTAGTTCATTAGCCTAACAGAGTGACGACAAGAAAAAGTTATTTTGCAATAATTTCTGTAGACTAAAAAGTTGACAACAATCAAATACTTTCATTTCTTATTACTTTTATTCAAGTGACATGATAATTTGACGTATGTATATATGCCACCTGTAAAACTTAAATATTTTAGATGTATATAAAGTATATAATGCTAAATGATTTTTCTTTCATATTACCTACCTTGAGCTAAAAAGATCTCTCAATAGTAGGAATTAGTGAATATGATCAATAATAATATAAATTAATCAACTACAACATATTGGTTTTGTATAATAGGTTAAATTACTTACATTACAATTGTGTCTTGTCATTAACATTTTAAAAAAGTACACTATGTTATATTTTGTACTTTCGATTTTTGCTGCTGCAGGAGGCAATAACGCACGTGCATGAGTATGTAAAGTGTTAATACTGAATTAGTGATTGAAATCAAATTTTGTTGAATGACCTTATTCAAAATTGGTACATACATATAATCAGTGTAGATGAAAAGTATTCATTTTTTTTAAAGAAGGAGATAGATAGAGAGAATTGGTTGATGAAGCAGGACAGCAAGGTTCTTTTTGATGATATAAGCTGTCTCATGTTACAAGTAGACCATTAGGAACATTCAACATGAAAACTCTCCAAAATTATTAGCTATTAGAGCGAATAAATGTTAAAAAAGAACCTATATCTAAACTATATAATGTACTAAGACAGCTAAAGTAACAACACCCAACAACAATCATTTATACTTAACTGTGTCTGTTGTATACTCTAAGTAATAATGATGCATATGAATTTTACAGCTAATAAAATTGATTTTTTTTTCGGGAAGACATTGAGATATACTTGTATATATCAATACATATTATAACTATAGTATATGCACAAATATGTGAAATAATAATATGGAAGTACAAGTGGAATGAATGGTATGCAATTAAATAGAGGTCAAATATTGCAGCTCATAAGGTACAAGAAAAAATGAATGACTCCTTTGGGCAACAAATGATCTTGGCTCTTTTTGTCATGTCAGTTCAATGTATAATGTAATATGCTTATGGTTTGTTGATCTTGAAACAACTCCACCCAAATTGTCACGAGCTTGTCATAAAAAATATTAGCTAAACTGGTGAATCTGGGTAATAAAATAATTGTTGTTGCATTGTATTCAAAAATATGTGCACAGCTTCTAACTGTGAGGTGTGCAATTTGTAACAATACATATAAATCTTCATCTACAAAAGGAAGGCAGAATGTAAAGCAACAGCGTATGACACTAAAGTATGAAGTCAAGCCAGTTTTTTTAAAGTTAAATCACACTATGCTAATAAGTTGCCGCACCTTTGTGTTCAAGGTTTTTTGTCTTAATTATTAATATAATAAGTTAGTTCATCAACTGTCTAAAAATTAAGAATATACATATATTCCTTTAAAAAGTATTTTAATGAATTTAAATTTGTTCATTAAATTATAATGATGCATAGATAAGAAAATCTTTTTGGGCTCCACTATTTGTCATTTGTGACTAGTTCTTTGATTATCATTATATAATTATCATTTACAAACATCTATTCGAGTTTTAAATATTCATGTAATGTACTGATTAAAATCATATAATAATGATAAATGTATTCATATTTTATTATATTAATTTTTGATGTCCTTTTTATTCTATGCTTGCAATTAGCATAGATAATTTGGTAAATTAGCTATAAACTATAAAGGTTTTTACATAATAAGAATGAAATGATGGGATGTACGTACTACATATATTTAGTCTGTCTCTTTGATGTTGAAGTCAGGGACATGTACTTAATTTAATTTCTAATTTGCCTTATTACACTTTTATAAATTATTTAACCTTACAATTTAAATTTTATGAAATCGCGTCAAGCTTAGCTAAGTAAAAACAATAATTTATATTCAGTCAATGGAAACTAAGCCTTACTTGAAAATACGTTCATTTTTTCATTCATTACCATTAACTTCTAGTTTTTGTCAACTACTAAACAGTAAAGACTATAATAATTACTTACATTAGCTAATATTATATAATAAGACATAATTTTGTTTATACTTTTTTGTCAAGTCATGCAAAGCAGCAGTTTGTCCGTCCCTGATCTGAGTAATCTCAAATATATTTACCAACTTGACTCATTATTATCATTTGTTTAATGTGGCCTACAACTCTATTTATGCTCTAAATCCCAAAATCAAATGTCTCCTTTTGACAAATGAATATAATTAAACAACAATCAATGAGCAATTATCAAAATTGTCTCAATTGACTGTAGTTAATAAATAACACGGCATCTGAACTGCTTGTCCACTTACTTTTAACAAGTCGTTCATCTTGAACTATTGAAAATTAAAATATAGCAACATTTTTTACGTTGTCATTTATATATATACAACTCTCTCTCTCTAGCATTGACACTTGATTGATGAGCTTGTGTACACATAATGTAATGAATTTCGGCATTCTCTTTGACATCTCTCTTCTCGTCATTGACCATTTATTTTGATTACATATATGATTCGTACAACTACATTTTTCTTAATATGTCAAATCAAGTTGCATTAGTAATTTTATCACTCAATTGCTACTGCATTGTGTAAGTGATGACAACATCTTCAAATTTTCTCTATACCTCTATGTAGGTAAACACAAACACACATGTTCTAAATTCTTTCTTTACTAATTAATTAATATCTGCCCCGGTGGTAGAAAAATCTTATGTTGTATAGCTGGAGGCATCAATTTAGATATGAAGACCAGAGTTTCCTATCCATTTGACCTAAAAGTAGTTATGTAAAGAAATTAATGTTATTATAGCTGTTGGCACGTTGGCAAATATTCATTTAATGTTGATACCTTGTAATATAAAATAAAAACAAGATAGTAAATGTCCTTGTTTGGCTATTTCTGTAAATTCTAATCTGTTGCATCATTTACACGGTAGAACAAAATTAATTGAATGTCCGTTATACGCATTGTATTATGTATATGAACTTTTTGTAGAAAAATCTCTCAAAATGCCATGTATTTGAATTAAGTTATTTACCACTATTTCTTTTATCACAGTGTGATTACAATAACATTATCATATTATACTATAGAACTTTATATCCTGTGTTACTATATCATATAATTCCATCATGTCAAATGTGTACAAGTTACTTAGGTCGTATGCGATGCAATCTATAGGTTTATTGTCACTTTTGCTGAAATTCTGTTTTAGAGTGGTAGTAACAAAAGTAGAAAACTTTTTACAATTTTTCTTTATAAGCATCAAAGTTATATATACAGTCAAGAAAAAATTGGTCATGCCCTTTCTTTTGCAGCAACAGAAGAAACCTTTTCGCTCCAACTGTTTTTGCTGTAACTAACTACCTTCTTAGCGTAACTTGATTCAACTTAAATTTTGGTTACTTAACTTGAACCACATTTAACTGCTATGTCCGCTTGGATGATTAGCAATATGTATCAAGGGTAAATTATTTGTATAATACAAACTTTACAAAAGCCAAATCATCTGATGATGCCGAGTATGACAATAAAACCATCAATGAATAAATGTAACAACAATTCTCAGCGGGCATTGCACCATTGCTGCAATATATAGACTTAATTAATGTGTGTAGTAAGAAATCGGAAGTTAAGTATGTCATGCACAATCAAGCTATAGTTAAAATGTCTCTTAAAACTCACTTTCTTTTGGTCATTGCAACATTTCGTTTGCTTCGTCTCACAATGAATTGGATTTAGCAAATTTTTTCACACAAGTTCTATTACACCATTCATACATTAAATATCTTGATTGGATGTATAACAGGTGCAAAATAAGCAACTAAAATAAAACGGAAGGATACATGTAGCACATATGAATGTATTTCCGTATTATTACTAATACTTAATGTGCCTCTTCTTAAAGCCTGCAGCGTGTTATAATAGTTATTTTAATGGCAAATATGAAATATGCGTGCAATGCCGGTTGACTATACCATCAATATAGCATATAGCATCAGTAGCCATAGTTTATTACTTGCAGGGAATAGCAAAATATATAATAGTTAGGTATGTATATATGCTTCTTAGTACTACCTGTCTTGTTTTTATGAAAGCTTTTTGTATATAATGTAAATCCTCATATAATCTTATAAGATATTCAACTCTTAAACCTGTCATCATGTATAAAATAATAATAATAAAAATTTCCCTTTACTAAAGTGTATATTCAGTTACCTTTACTTATAATCCCACAATGATAGAAAAGAAACGAGACATAATAGAGTAGAGAGAGAGAGAGAGAGAGAGGTCTCAGCATAGCTAGTATACTATAACATCATCATTCGTCGTTCATAATATAAAGGAGTAATCAGTTACTCGTGCACAACACATTAAACGCTGTCGTATTCCCAGGCTAAATTCTCATATTTAATTGTTTACTGTCCTTTTCTACAAAAGGAATATAATGTTGTGTTGAGTTTGGTTCAATTTCACTCTTAGTTTCTACTGACTATATGGTTGAACATATTAAACTACACAGAAACACAAATTATACGTAAATATCTACACGTTAACCTAAAAAATATATATATGCATATTGAAGCGCATCATAAACTAATAAGATATACATATATATATTTTAATTTCTTAAGATCCGGCTTGTCCTGATGAGCTTTCATTTTTTTGACAATATTTTAATTATGTACCATCTCTCATCTAGATGAACCGTAGAATATCAAATTACTTGCATAAAAATTTATGTGTATATAATGAACACACATCTATAGGATTATACCATTTTGATGAAAATGCATATTGATACTTTTCATTTCGCTCTTACTTTTTAGTGTTGCCAAAAGTATATAATCATGTAAGCTAAATCTACTTGACAAGAGTATGCTGTGGTTGTATTGAATGAAATTGTTTACTTTGCAACTTTTAAATAATTCATCTCATCATGCTAAATATGTTATTATAAGGCATGACGAATAATTTATCCTACTGTCAATTGTTACAATTTGATTGTAAAGGAATTTAGGAAATCTGCTCTTGTTTTTGGTATATCTTTAGCTATATAATGCTGTTGCTCTACATTATTAGATAGTATTGTATGTAATGCACAAATGCACCATCCAACTATAGTCAATCACAATCTACATATTATATGATTCCTCTCACTTTTTTCCATAAGCAGATGAAATAGGAAGTAATTTCTATTGTACTCTTGTTTATAAAACCTATTACAAGAACAACGACAGATTGAATTTTGGTATTTCTCAATAATAGTACTAATATTATTTTAAAAGTTCTTATGCACTTGCACATATATGTATGTATTGAGTTTAATTGCTTTGAACAAATATCTTCATTTGTCTTCAACCATATCACCAAGTTTTTCAACTTTATGTATACTTGCATCAAGAATTGTCTCTCTTTTTTATAGCATGTACTTTTACTATACATTATGTTCCGCTTTTGAAAGTAGGGATTAAAAAGATTTATAAAGTGTATCATGTATAGTTAGAGAATGTGAGTGAAGTGAAAAAAATAAAAAAAGTATAGTTATCTTCATTCTCACTATAATTCTCAAATCATCATTGAATGTATTATAGAAAAAGGATTTATAAAGAACCTTCACCATCAATAGAGTAAAACCATGATGATTTTATGGGTTAGTATGTTGGACAAAAACTAAGAGACCGTGAACTGTTCATATCTTCTTTTTCCTTCCTTACATACTTTACTTTTGCTCTGTTTGCTCAATAAGAGTAATAGTAAATTGCAAACTATCCATGTGGAGTAAACATATATATACAAGTATATATATCATTCCTAGTTATAGTTATATTGCTCTCACGTATTTCTTGTGTTACATTCTCTTTCCCAAATTCAAGTGCATTTATTTTTACTTCATTTTTCTTTCTTGATTTTATGAAACGAACAATATAAAAAAAAAGTCTTTACACATTATTACCTGAGACTGCTGACTGTGACTTGACTCTACTACGTGACAAGTAATTTTCTTTTAATATATACTCTCTTCTTTAACAATGCTTTGGTACATATAAATGTTACATTTGTAATGATATGATTCACTTTTTATATTTGTCTTATGGCTAAAAAAAAGTTTTATAGACGCTACAAATCTACTTTCAAAATGTTACACATTTGTTCACACTACTAAAATTTCAAAAAGTAGTTGGCAAATACATGATGATGATTTTTATATTTATAATATGATTTCTCTTCCTTTGAGAGTAGACCATATGTGGTTGATGACACAAAATTATAATATGATGAGCTTCTTTCTTTCTTCCTTCTTTATATTAATAAAAAAAATTTATGTTTCTTTCATTTTCCAGATTCATTCATTTTTCTATTCACCTCATTTCTACTGAGCATTCTTTTATTTTCTCAACTCACTGATGCCATTGGACCATTAAAAAGAAGAGATCTACTACTACAACAGCAACAGCATGGTCAACTTCTTAAACGTGTCCCCAGACATGAAATTCATGATGAAATGCTTCCACATTGGGAGTGGAGAGCCAATGATACCACCACTTCCTCCAAAAAGTCTTCCACCTTTGCCAATACCATCAAGACTTAGATATATCCCATTTCCACCACCACATCGTAGACATCCTCCACCTCATCATCATCATAGGCTTAATCAATCAATTTAGTACTTTACATAAAAATCCTCTAATGCTTCCATTTGATCAATTTAGTCCTGCCCTTATTAATCCTAATAATATAAATCATAGTCAAGCAATTCTTGTACGTAAAATTCCACAACCACAACAACAGCAACAATCATCAACAAATCAACAGGAGAAACAGGAAGAATCCCAATCATCATCAAATTCAAAACCATCTGCAGTAAGAGTTAAGCAACAACAACAAAATAGTCAAATTTCATCTGCTGTGCGAAGTAAATCAAATGTAATTCTAAATAAAAAAGTTAGAGGAGGATCTCGTGGCTCTTCAGCTATTATAAGAGATGACAAAAATGATTTACGTACTGCAGCCCAAACGTTATATGACTTACGTGGATTTCATATACCATTAAGTGAAGGTGATACACAAAGATTCTTAAGACAACAACAATCTGAAAATGCTGAAAATGATAAAAGACTACAACAGCAACAACAACAAAATCAACGAGATCAATTTCCTAAACAGCAACATGATCCTTTAAGATACTGCTCCATTAGTATTTCCAAGTTTTTATCAACAACAACCTTCACATCCATCTCAAAATTTAAATATATTTGGACATAATCAACATATTCAACAAACTAATTTTGAGCCAGGAACTCGTTATCGTAATTTACTTGATGAGTTACAACATACTCCAGGAGATTTTCGTCCATCTCAAGTAGATCCATCTTTAAGGCCATCAGTAGCAACAATTACTAACAATAATAATAATAATGGCCAAAACAATAATATTAATCAATTTGGTCCACTTAATCAACAACATAATACCCTTCTTAATTATCAAGGTCCAAGACCATTAGTTTTATCTAATACACAACACCCTAATGGTCAAAGTAGTATGAAAGTAATTGCAAGTAATGAACCATTTATATATGTGTATGATGATGTTGACTATGATGAAGGAACTGACAATAATAATAATGATGAGCGAAAAAATAAAATTATTCCAACTACTCCTTCTAAACCAGACTCAAGTAGTACAACTACAAGAAGACCAGTTTCACAAACAAAATCAAGAATTCCTTCATCTCTTCCTCCACCAACAACACTACGTCCAACAATATTACAACCTACTCCTATAATAATGCAACAAGTTATCCGTCAACATCAACCTCAGAATCAGAATCAGTCACCACCTTCACAAACACAATCCAACTTTTATTTTGGTGGTAATGATGGATTTGTCAATTTTAATCCATTCATATCTCATGACCAAGAGCAAAGAATTAGATCACAAACTCCAGGACTGCCTCCAACACCAAGTACCAAATGTTGAAATTATTCCATTTTCAGAACGTAAACCACCTCCAGATCAAAGCAATGCAATTACTCCTGTTCTTCGTCCTACATTATTATCACATACTGCTCCATCATCAAATCCAACTGGAATTTCTGGTCCAACACGTCCAATTGATGAAAAATTTAGACGACCACCTACGACATTAAGACCTCAACAACAGCTAACAAGTTCAAGGCCACAGCCACCAACTTTACATGTTATTAGAACATATCCAACAACAAGACAGCAACAACAACAACAAAATAATAATAATTCTCCTTCTGAAGAGCCATCTCAAGAATCAGACTCTTTTGAACATAGTTTCAATCAATTTAATAGACGACCTCCTCCTCCTTCACTAAATCAACAACAACAATTAAATACTCAACAGGCACAAATCCATCAACACCAACAAGAGCAACCACAGCAATTTATTCGTCAACGTAATCCATTTTTATTAGCTCCTGAATCTAATAATAACAACAACAACAACAATAATAATCAAGAAACAGGAATTGTAGATGAACCACAACAACAATTATTTCAACCTGACCCTATACTTCAACAAAAATTAAATCCATATTTTAATCCAAATGCTTTCAATAGTCCACCAGCAAGACTCAGACCAGTTAATACAATCATACCACCAAATCGTATCCCTAAAGAAGATATTATTAACCCTGATATATTTGATGATCATCAAATCCGAGACCAAACACCAAATACAATTGGAGATGAAGATGACTCATCTGAAGAAGACTTTAATCAATCAAGACGTCCATATCAACAACAACAACAAGGAAATCGTGGTGACATTTTAAGATTAAGTCGACCTTCTTTAGATTCATCATCACCTGTACAACAACAGAGGCCTCAACGTCCACAAATCCAAACAACTTCATCACCACCAACTGGAAGGCAAAGAGGTTCTAGTACTATCCGTACAACTTTAACATACAAGACAACCAACACTTTTAACATCGACATCATCTTCAAATGAAAATGAGCAAATACCAAAGAGATTAAATAGACCTAGACTTCGTCCACTTAGTAGATTAAATACAAGAACCACTACAAAACCTTCAACAACAACTACTACTACAACTCCACAACCACCAATATATTGATGATACAGAATATTATGATGACAGAAATAATATTGGTGAATCATTATATGATGAAGATCCTCCAGTTATTATTAATCAAAGACCTCAGCAACAAACTTTACCACCACCATCAACTCGTAGTAGAATTAGACCAACAACAACTCCAAAATCTTTAACTGGAAGACGAGTAGTTACACCAGCTACAAGTCTAAATCATTTTGATGAGAATAATAATAATAATAATAATTTCCGTTCTGTTATTGAGCCAGGGCCACTTCAACGTCCTCTTGATTTAAGAGCAAAAAAGACTTTTGGCAAACCTTTGTATACTGCTGGGAAAATGTTGGCTAAAGAAGGTGGACTTTATGCAGGACATAAAATTTCATCATTTCATGTTTATGGCTCACCATTAATACCTATTGATGAAGATAAACCACAAGTAGCTACAAAGACTTCAATTAGCAGTAGTACTTCTTCAGGTACAACTACTACTAGAGCTTCATCAAAGAGTTAGAAATAAAATTATACCCAATAGACCAAGAAAAGTTGTTGTCACTGAATCACCAGAGTCCCAAGTGAACCCTACAACAAATAAATTAATTCAACCTACTCGTAGTAGATTCATCAGTCATGGTAAGTTGAACAATTTTCTTTCTCTCTTCCATTTCTTGATTTTATAGATGAGATAATAAAATTATTCTTATAGTACTATATAAATATCATCAACTTCATATATGTACTTAATAATAATGATATATATTTGATGATATGTAGATAACCTAGAAATACATTAATTTTATAATTTTATTTATCTATATTTTTTCCAACACTTTTCTCTATCTTACAGCCGTTCAATCAACATCAGAGAGTATTGAAAGTGGTGGAGAGGGAGTAGAGCGTATCAGAGGTCAAACATCTTCACGAAGACGTCAGCATCAAAAGCAACAAGAATCGCAAGAAGAAGAAAGGGGTCAACAACAAGAAAATGTACAAACAATTACAAGAGAACCAACAAGTATTATAAATCCAAGAAGAAAAATCCGTCCAGGTAATCGTAAAAGATTTGAGAAGCCACAACATACAACAGAAGTTGTATCTATAAAAACATCTACAACTAGCAGTAGTAGCAGTGAAGAATTTCCAAGTTATGAAGATGAAGATTTTGCTACCTTCAATAATAATGAAAGACCATATTCTCAACAATGGATTTCATCAACTAGTAGCACAACACAAAATCCAACAACTACACCAAGTACTACAACTATTGCCCCTACAACGACTACTACAACTACAACAACCCAAAGACCTATAATAAAAACATTTAGAACCAGACGACCATTAATTACACGAATTAATGCAAAGTCTAGGACGACACCAAATTCAATCGAAAATGTTAGTTCGAGTACTAGCTTCACAAAAAATAATGATGAGACTCAATACAGTGTAATTACTTCAAGGAAACCTACTCGAAAAATTCGACCTCGTGTTCGAAGACCATTACCATCAAATTCAGCACAACAACCTGATGAGTCTGAAAGTGTGTCAGTTACACAATCTTCTGTTAAAATCTCAAGAAAACCAACAGAAGCACCTAACCGATTTAGTAGTCGTTTCAGAGATGAAAATACATCACCATCATCATCATCTCTGTCTCAATCTACCTCATCAGAAACTACTCAATTAATTTCATCTTCTACACCAAGTGCTACTTCAACTTCATTATTTAAGCCAAGACCTAATAATAATAATTTCAAATTAAAACCAACTCCAAGAATTAATAAGCCTATAATATTGTCATCATCATCACAACAACAAACTACTACTAGTAAATCTTCTGTTGGACGAACTTCTCAAGTTCATGCAGAATCTCAAGAATTACCACAATCTATTCTACTCTCACCAAAAGATGTTGTTATGAATCGAAAGCCTGCAAGACGTATTCCTACTGGCTCAGCTTCTGAAAGACTTAAAGCATTACAGGAAAGACGACGAAAAATATTTGGTGGTGGACGAAATAGTAAAGAGAAAGAGATTATTGAAGATGAGCCAAAGAGAGAAGAGTCGATCCAAGTTACATCATCAGTTAGACCATCAACACAATTATTAGAGAAGAGACGTCGTCCACAACAAGTTATACAGTTACATTCACCACAGCAAAAGAAAAGGACTTTTGATGATTATATTGATGAAGATGAAGACCAAAGTCAAAATAAAAGAGAAATCAAAGTACATAGTACCAAAAATTCGAAATCTCTGAATAGTCTTAAACTAAATACTCCTACTGATGATGAATATGAATTAGAAGATCCAGAATTATTTGATGATAATGTTCCTGCTAATAAGAATGAAACAAAAAATAATAAAAATAGTGAAGTAACATCAGAAGAAATACGCAATGTATTGGGAATAACAATTCCTTCATCATCATCATCATCACTTGCTCCTTCAAATTATATTACATCTGCAAGGCCCATTTTCACATCTTTATTAGCTGACACTGAAGAGGATGAAAGAAATTATGATGAATATCAAGATGATAATTTAGAGGAAAATAATAGAAATGAGAAGAGCAGTAGTGAGATTACAACTTTGAGTAGGTATAGTCCTACTACTACTTCAAAAGGTCTTGAGTTGTTAAATAATTTAAAAACGACAAAAATCCCTTCTGTAATACTCTCATCTTCAACTACTTCTACTCAACCACGTATTAGATCTTCAGAAGAAGAAGAAGTAGGAGACGAGGTAGAAGAAGAAAAATACGAAAGTAGTACTAAACGTCTGAAAGATAAATTAAGACTCAGAGGATCAATTAGAACTACACCTAGAAGTAGAGATAGAGATACAACATTACGTAGTTCTCAAAGAGTTGCTAGTTTGAGTAAATTGTTAAAAATGACTTCAACCACTACAAGACCACCACCAAGAATTGGTTTGTTAACAATGGCCACTGAAGAACCTCGACTTTCCCTAGAGCGTTTCTTTCCAATTGTACCTGTGTAATGATATTTAATGTCTTCCTAGATAGATAGGTAATAAATAGATACTTATGCAAATTTCTATGTAAAAGCCATTTAAATATTGAAGCATAGATAGACATCATATAGTATATATATATATATATATGTCCCTAATTATAGTCATAATTTTGTAATTTTTTTTATTATAAAAGTTGACATTGAACTTTTTAAAGTCAATTTTCCTTGACTGTCCTTGCTCCTTTTTGTATATAATTAGTAAAATGCATATACTTATTATTGAATAGAGTAATAAACAAAATGACGTTATATTATTATATATATTTTTGTATAAAAATTTCTATTTACTGCACTCTTGATAATAGTTTAAATAATTTATGACCTTTATTGACTTGAAAAAAGAGCATTTATATTAAACATAATATACCTTGTCTTGTTCTTCTTTGTCAATTATTTTAATATAGTATTTTTGACACGTATATTTTTTGTAAAAATGAGCTCAGAGTTGAGTACCTCAAAATGCATATTAGAAAATAAGATTTTTGAATACTAAATAAGCAATACTAATTGATATGTCTATTATAAAATTGAAATCTACCAGTAAGAGATATGTGTTGGTATATTATACTTATTTCAGAATTTTTTGTTATGATTGTGATGCACAGTATAATATTTAGTAAGCTATAAGATATGATTAATTTACAAAATAATAAATTTAAACAACATGGGAAATATTGATTTATGTGCTTCAAGAACTTATATAGTAAATGTGCATGATATGAAAACATTGAAATAAACATGTGTGATTTATATCAATAAATATGTGAAAGAATTAAGATATTGGTTGTATAGTACAAAGTTATTAATATCCAACATCAACTTTCAATTCACGAAAATCTCATCAAGGTTCATTACTCAAGCAGCATTTTTCATTTGAGAAGATGAAGAGTTGTACACAAAACTGTGAGTGAGGATGAAGAAGAGATCAAACTTTCTAACTCTTTTGCAAATGACTAATTCATATATATAGTATTTTATGTACTTTTAAGACTTTGACTAAAACAAAGTTAGAGATATAACAAAGGGCAATTAAAATGTAAAGTATACACAAATTATAAATGATGGCATCATCACTTATAAACCAGGAAGTCGGAAGGAAGCTGTTTATATTTTATTATGTATGTGACTGCCAACAGCAAGGATAATGAGTGGCTTATACTAATTACCTATTGTGCAACATTTAATATTTAATGATTTCAGATTGTAATTAATATATCAAACTCATAATTCACAGGAAAAGAATGTCTAAGTATTAAATTGAAGTTGATAAAGCAGAATAGCATCAAATTGTAACTCACAATCAGTTTAAATAGATTAACTGTCATAACATTTGTGTTGATTCATTTTTAACTTTCAGATCTTCTACTCTCAATGTTTTTTGTGCCCTTCTCTTGTCAGATTTACTCTCTCTCTCTCTCTACTTCTAATCATCAATTTTCATATTTGATTCCACACAAAACTCGATAAAATCGTATTTCCTCAATTTTTAATATATATTAAATCGATGACTTTATTTGCTTCTTTCAACATTCATTTTTGTTTTGTACAAATTTAAGAATGATTATAACAATGATTTCTTTCACACAAACTGGTTCTCTTGTGATTCCGTATAAAACTTGTCACAGTAAATCGGGTATACAACTAAATTTAATACTTATTAATTATGTCTATTACATATTACAGTATTGTGTACATTATTTATAACAACCCTCATTCATTTTTATACAAATGACTACTATGTACGTATCGCATAAATTCGAGAGATTAGACTAAAAATGCATCTTTATATTTTGGATACTGTTTTTTGTTGAGCATAAAGGTGTATATTAGGAATGTGATGTTAACAGCTATAAACAAGTTGAATGACTATGATCATTAATATGAATTAGTAAATATCTTTGAACTAAATCAATTAAAATTATCACTGCTACTAATGGTATAAATGTTGGCCATAAATAAATTTTGCTTGCAGTAGAAAATTTCTTTTCAATAAAAAGACCAGAGCCTAACATTACGTCATGGTATCTCCATCGAATTTCGAATTGTGGTGCTCGTAAAGTGACACCGACCAGTCTGCAAACAACAAAAGCAAACATTATGAATCTAATATATAATAAATTCTTTAAAAAATTGTAAATAAGGAGACGTACTTTATAAAAGCTTTATGGACGGAGTCAGGTAATTTGATTTCTTTCTTCCCATTTTTTGGACAAAAAGATGAAAGTAACTCTGCGTCATCAGAGTTTTCATTTCCAGTCCACAAAGTTAAATTCCATGTATTGCAATCGTTCTCTGTAATTTCATTAATATATTAATTTTAATATGTTTCCATATTTTTCATAATAATTATATACAACCATTTTCTTCTGAGACAAAATCAACTACAAGTCTATATTGATGAGGAATTGACACAGGCCATATACAATGGAAATAGGTATAATGCTGAGAATTTCTATAGCTCATTGAAACAACACTGGATCCTAAAATCTCTCTCCATCGTCTCGAACCTAATATATATATATATATA
>VCNE01000688.1:0-19597 GCA_009869805.1 Oncopodura yosiiana | reverse complement strand
AAGAGGAACAAAAGATAATCTACATATAACCAAATTATTAAAATGTATTAGGAATTTTTAAGAATGCAAATAATTTATAATGCTGTAGTTAGTTTACTTACCGTCCGATGTCCAAAAAGAGAAACTCATAAAAGTAAATGACGCTATCTTTAAAATTTACACGTATTCCTTTAGATACAGCTCTAAACCATTTACCACCATATAATTTAGAATTTCTTTTCATGTATTCAAATGCTTCATTTGAAGGAGTCTCTGGATACCAAGAGCCACGACGATTATCTTTCATAAATTGTATCATTTCTTTCCATGTTGGCATTTTGACTAAACATACTTGACCATAGATTGGAGTAAATTTTTCATCCCATTTGACAGTATTTATATACTGTTTAATTTCTGAAGATAATTTTTCTCTCTCAGTATCCCAAAATCTACCTAAAAGTAAAGCTGTAACACAATCTACTCTATGTCCACCAGTAACATTAACATAAAGTTGATCTCCATCAAAAATGGGTTGAGAAAAATCTCTCAAAGTATAAACTCTTGTTCTATCATCTTCTGACCAAATATGATCTAATGGCAGTTTTCCTCTGGCTATTTCCTTCAATATATCTTCTTCTTGTATAGTTTTTAGATGAAGTGCATGTTGATCTCTTATTTTAAGATAATCATAAAAACTGTCTTCATATGACCAAGTGCATCCTAAATAATAAATAAATGCCCAAAAAAATAAATAAATCAGTGCCAGTTGGTTTACACAGAAGATATAATTTTTAACAGCAGTGTATAATAACGAGAGATTTTGCTTTATTTCAAACGCCAAAAGAGTAAGTAACAACAGTTCATTTTTTTACGAGTCAGGACATTTGTTTTGTGTCAAATTAACAGATATGTGTGTCAGTTACAAATCAATAAATATAATAATAGATAATAATGGCGAACTCAAGTCAATTAATCTATGTCCTATCTAACAATTATTAATATTTTTTTTCTGTATAAATTCTTTTACGAGACTTTACTAACCCTGTAAAGTCTCAAATTAATTATATTTTTTTGTCTAATATTTGAAAAGTTCAATCAGTTCAAGTTGTAATGAGGAGAAGAAGAATAATGAAGTAGTTTTATGCTTATTTATTACCCTTTGCAATAAAGTCCTTAATTGCCTTGTTCAAAAGAGAGCCAATAGACATTTCTCCTTGCCAAAGACTTCCTTCTTGCCACAATTTTCCTTGTACAAGTGGTCCAGTCTATAATTCAAAAAGAAGAAGAGAAATAAATATTAAAAAGAATTCTAGTATTTTTAAATTTTATTTATTTAAAACATACCAATTCAAAACGACATGGATCTTCAAGGAGATCCATAATTTGTTTTGGAGTACGGAATCCAGGTGGAACAGGTGAAACAACATCAGTTAATTTGAAATGCATACCATAAAGTGGATGCTATATAAATAGAAACATTAATTAAAGTAATAATAAATTATTTATTTTGATAATAATAATCTTTCTTTTTATATACCTTCATAATGGCATCATTTGGCTCAAATACTTCATTATTTTTACAAGCTCTGATATCTCCAAAGTCCAAAAAGCGTAGACGACATTCATCATCTTTAACTTCTTCAACAACTCCTCGATAAGGTTCACCTTCGTAAGTTCCAATCAAAATTTCTCCAACAACAGGCTTACGAGTAAGTGGTTTTCCTATTTAACAGAATAAAAATACAAATTAGCTTTCTTGAGTATACCAAATTAAATATATTTTTTTTCATCAATTTTATAATTAATATCTTACCTTCAGCGACTAACTCAGCAATGATTCCTTGAAGTTCAGTTGCAATATTAGTATCGGCTGGAAGCAAAACATATTCAACTGATGAATAAGCATGAGCTGCAATAATTTCATGGCCAGATTTGAATGCAGGAGAATATTTCATTTCATCAGCCATATATTTTCCACGTTCTCGAACAGGCTTTGTAATATCAACCTTTGGTGTTGTTGGTTTATCAACAACCTTTGGAGGAGCAACTTGTTCTCTGCTTCTTGGTGCTTCAATTTCACGTGGTTGTTGTTGTTGTGGTGCAGATTGTTTAGTTTCAATTTTTGTTGGTGCTGGCATTTCATTTTCTCTGTTTCTATTAAAACGAATATCATTGTATTTATTATTATTATTATTAGTTCCAGAACGTGAAGAAGGAAATATTTGTCTAGCTGGTTCAATTCTTTCAACTTTTAATGTAGGACGACCATCAATTTCATCATCCATAAATCTATTTTGTCTAGCTTGATGTAAAGTTTGTTTAGACGGTTGCATTGAAATTGATGCAGTTTCTCTTGGAATTATTTCAACATACTTTGGTTGAGATTGTTGAATATCAGACACTTTTGGAGTTTGTGGTGGAGTTTCCACAATTCTGATGAAATGAATAAAACAAAAATCACGGAATAAATATCATCATTTTTAAAACCAAGAATTATTTAACTAAAATTATTATATACCTTTTTTCACCACCACTAAGACATCCAGGCATATGGCAATAAACCTTGCCAGTTTGACGATGCTGAAATCCTACCAAAGAATCACAGCACTCACATTCTAAAGTCTTGTAAGTTTTGAGAAAATTAACGGCTCCAACAACCTATGTAATAATCAAGACAAAGAAGAATTCAAATATTTTATTACTTTTATTTTTCGGACAGACGACAAAAGTATCAAAATTAACTCACGTCCGCAGGAGATTCCATATTATTCTGCATTCCACCATTAACTAAAGATTGAGACATGATGTTTGGTATGTTTACCACTAATTAGAAGGGACACTGCCAATTATTGAAGAAAGAAAATAAAGAAAAATGCGACGACAAAAATCAAGAGACTCCTTCTTCTTCCAAGCTAGACGATTGAATGAAAAAGATGCAATTTTTCTTGTCTGTCTGACTATGCTGCACTCCACGTTTCTTCTTCTCGGAATTTTTACATTTACTTTTGTAATGGCGCCTTTCCTTTTTCCTTCCTTTTCTTTGTCAATTCTTTTTTGTCAAGCTAAAGCGACGCTCAACATTTTTCTGATACCAAATTTTGCATGAAAATAAAAATGCTGATTTCTTTCTTCTTTTTCTATACTCGGAATTTTACATTACCGCCTGTCTTTTTCTTTTGTTCACTTTTTTTGTCAAGCTAAAGCGACGCTCAATATTTTTCTACCAAGTTATGCATGCAAATAAAAATTTTACTTTATAGTTCTGAGGTGAACTGCGATTCTTTTTAATTAGCATATTATTAGCACGTATCACAATATAGAAATATGTATAACAATTACAAAAAAATTAATTTACACTTCTTTGAGACTAGTCAATGATTTATTATTAGGATTATTATGAATAATTGATTCAATATTATAACTACGGTCTAATTTATTAACAAGAAGTTGTTGTTGCTCTTCTTCTTCTTCCTCTTCTTCTTGTTGTTGTCCTCTTCGATCTTCTTTTACTTCAAATAATTGAGAAATGACACTAAGTCGTCTTCCATGTGGTACTGAAAATGGTCTACTGTTAACATAATGATGTTGATGAAATGATGGTCTTTCTGGTCTTTCAACATCAGCTACACTTGGTCTTGGAGTATTTCCAGAAGATTTAGAAAATCTAAATACGTCAATACTACCAAAAAGTCGAGCAACTCCAGATCGTAGCTCAGCATCAAATAGAAAATGGACCAAAGGTGACAATGCAGCATTTGAATGCATTATCCAATAAACACCATTGGATAAATCTGGTGGAAATAATTGTCTCACAAATGCTCCGGCCTATAATTAATAATAAATGAATCAATTCTTATAAATACATAAAATGATTTTCTTATATACCCCAAAGTAAATGTAAAAAAGTCCTCTCATAAAGCAAAAGATAACGAGTAAAACGGCAGCAAGTGGAAATTGTTTTCTAGCAGCATGCTTCTGTATCATCAACAAATTTTTGAGAATTTGCAGTCAATTGACGAATAATTTTATGTCTGATTCGATAATTAATTGGAATTGTTGCAACAGGAAAGCTTGTTGGAATAACTCCATCATCTGCATCAAAAGAATGAATCTCCATTTCAGGTAAAGTGGATGTACCGACAATAGTGTGTCCATTAACTTCAGTATGATTTAATTTATAAGTGTACTATATAAGATCAAAGAAGTAAGATGAAATTAGAAGTGAGAAGCTTTTTGTATAACATATAAATTATCATCTATATACCAAAGTTGGCTGCTGTTGCATAGTAGATTTAAGAAGCTGTCTATCATATTGATTAAGATGACGACTATTTTGATGATGCTTATAATGGTGATGATGATGATGATGATTATGTTTCTTCTTTTTTAGTGGCTCTATTTTTGGACGTCTAAAAAAGAATAATTTATGAGCATTCTCTTTTTGTAATAAGAACACTGTCCATATTCCTAAAATTAAAGAAGTTCCTAAAGGAATAAAGAATCCTGTACATCCCATAAAGAACGTCTAAAGAGAGAAAAAAATAATATAATTACATTATATACTGAGTGAGTCACATGTTTTGTTCTATAAATAAATTGAACATGATATATTATAAGAAAAGCAATTATGTAATTACCAAATATGGATCAGTTTCGATATTGAAGCCACAAACTCCTTTCGGATATTTATGATACATTCGGTCTACATAGGTACTAAAGTTTTTTTAGCATACTATACATTTATTATTATAATGTGTCACAAAACTAACCATTTATAAATGCTGGTGTCCATGCAAAATTAACTGAAAGCCATAAGTAACCTAATGTCATGAGATGAATTGACACTTTATGAGAATATGTTTGTGGCCATTTGATCATCCAAAAATAATTAGCCCTGTAAATAAATTACAAGATTAAAGCATGTTAAAAGATATACTCAATTGTTTATACTTACATAAGAGCTGTATTTCCAAAACTAGATGCTACAATCAAATAGTAGTCTGTAAAAACCCAAAATCCACAAAAGAAATTTGAAAAAGGAATAATATCCGAGGATGACAACAATAATCATAAACGGAAAGACAAATATTCCCAAAAGAACGTCAGCCAGAGCTAAATGGGACAGAAAAAAGAAGAAGCTAGAACAAACATTTATTTTAAATAAATAATATTCTGAACTTACCCAAAGATGCTAAATAGTAATCAGCCATATGTCCTTTATGTACCTTCCACAATCCTCCAAGTACCAATAAATTCATTACAATTACCCATAAAGTAAATGTAACTAATGTTTAAAAGCAAAAGTACATTTGTCATGGTCATTGGTAAATAAAAATAAAATTCCTGTTTAAATTGAGTATCATTCAAAAGTTCTGGTGGAATAATTGGCTCATGTGGTGGATGAAACGTTTCCAATATTCCATTATTGACTATTGTTGTTTCATCTGTATTGTTGCTATCAGTCAATCCTTCTTGCTCTTCTTGTGGCAGTAAAAGATTAATAATATTTCCATTATCTGTTGAAGACGACCAACCGGTCATATCAATTTCTTCTAGTAAATTTTCATTTCCTACAGTAGTTTCACTATCACTAATTTCAAATTGAGACAATTCTACCATTTTGTCGGTATTAAATTATTTAAGGAGTATACTGCACAAAATCAACTTTTAGAAAAATAAAATTCAGACTCGAGTAGAACACAATAATATAACTAATTTGGAGAGTCACTGGCCTTTGGTAACCTCATCATACTACACTCAAAAAGGCTACTGAGAGCAAACTGTGCCAAAACTGCAGTTTAACTCAACTATTAGATTGATAGTAGTAATTCTTATAAAGAAAATTGATTTCTTTTCACCCTTTCCTTTACTATTATACTTTACAACTACATATAAGAATACGTGCAATATTGGCAAAGAAATGAGAGAGAAACAATGACAAAGGGCATTGATTATTAAAAAGGTCTTTGGAATTTCATCATCTCTCTTTCTCTATATACTATATATTCTCTCCAGTCACTCTGTTGTCTTTTTCTTTATATGAAAATTGACATTTTCATATTATGTAGTACAACAACATAGGAATACACTGGCAATACAATATAGTAGTAGCTTTTAAGCATATTAGTTCAAGAGTTGCGTGACATGAGACCAGACTAATAGTACTATCACTATATTTCCAAATTGTTCCAATATTCTCAATATTCATCAGAAGAAGAAGAATAAAAAAGAGTTCGATTCTGAATTGGCCAATTTCTGCTTTCACCTTCAAAACGTCTAATCTATCGAAGCAAGCAGAGGAGACCACCAGTAGAAAAATTCTAAGCACAAAATTTTCTAGCCATGCAATTATCGTAATTATATGAAAGGAAGAGAAGGGAAAAACTGATGAAAAAATTAAAACAGGGCAATTTGTTTGAGTATATATATACTTTTCGATTTTCTTATTCTCTGTGCTATTAAATGACCTTGATTTTCCATTTTTGTTATCATGTTCATGTTGTTGTCGTCTGAATGTTCCATATTTCAAAGAAATTATTAAAATAGGTGAAGGTATATTTGTATATGCTTTCTCTTTCTTAGAAAACTGTCACAACAGTCAATGTGACAATAAGACAAGACAAGAGTTTATTTTATAGGTCGGTTTTCATTTAATCGACATTGACACAGAATGACATTATCTATGTATAGAATCTAATATCTCATCATGACTTGTTGCTAATAATAAAATCGATTGTAAGAAGATTACTTATAATAATTTTTATAGACACACTACTGTTATATTTAATTAATTTAGACACTAATTAGCTATACTACTCGAAGTGAATGCACCTTTCTGTGTGGCAGACACTGTAAATTTTTTAATCCATTGATTATTTTTCTGTACCCTGCAATTTTCCAGTTTCAACAATTGACCTTCAGTAATCCATTTCTTATGAGTTTCAAACTCTTGATGAAATTTCTATCGATTAAACCATTAAATGCTTTTGAAGGAAAAAATTTCAATTTATTGTTTTTAATCATCAGTCACATTAAATATCATTCATACTCACATACATTTTTGTTATTTTGTAAATGAAGATCTCCTCTCTCTCTTTTTACACACCTATTTTACATCTCTGTAAATTATTTCTTACGATTTATTCCAAAAGGAACCTTATAACTTTTACTTCCACAACTTATAAAAGGATCTCTTTCTGGAGCTGACTCACAACTACATACTGGCATATGATTAATTGTTTTACAAACTGCGGTTCCATCAACTGCACAAACAGCTCTATCACATGGATCAACACAATTACCTCTCCAACAACTTCTATCTGATGGACAATCAGTATGTCCACTACAATAACCATTTGTTCTACAATATGGTGGTTTACCTATCATTCCTGCTTTACAATAACATTGGCTTCTTCCAGTTGTAGGTGAAATTAAACATTTAGAATTATCACCACATAAATCACAAGGATTTCCTTTTGCTCTCAAACATTCAGTATAAGGATTTGAGCCAGGAGCAGAATGACTTGTTGGGCATTTACATCCTAATGTTCCATTTTTATAAATACATAATGCTTTAGTTCCACATGGAGAATGATCACAAGGTGAACCTGCAGAATCTAATGGATCAATTGGTTTTAAAAATGTTTGAGGTTGTTGATGTGGTGGTAATTTTTGTTGTTGTTGATGATGATGTGCTGGTAACTTGCTATAAAGATTATGATGATGATGTTGCTCTTGTACATTATTATTATTGTTATGAATTGGACGTTGTTGTTGATGATGATGTACAGGACGAGGTGGTGGTTGAATTGAAGGAATTGGAGCATCCATTGTTATTATTTCTTCTGATGAGTCTGGAGTAGTAGACGATGGCCTTTTGTAAGGTGCCATAAAAACGGTACCATATTCACTAGATGATGTAGACGATGATGATGAAGAAGAAGAAGTTGAGTGCACGCGATGACATTTAACTAGTGGGTCGCCTCTAAATCCACTTGGGCTATGCATTACATTATAATAAATTAGATTTTTTTCAGAAGAAGTAATTACATTAGCCTATATAACGACATTACCAGTAACATTCTGCTTTATGATTTTCTGTATAACATTTAGAGTTTGAGCCACAAGTTTTTCCTGTGATTCCAAAAATGCAAGGGTCACGACACTTTGCGTCAATGCATGCTCTATTTGATGGACAATCTTTGCTTCTCCTGTATGACATAATCATAAGATATATAGTAAAGTTTTGTAGCTAAATGCTAAAGGTAAGAGAACTATACTAATATAAAATACCTGCACTCTGGATAGCAATTTGGTGGTTCCTAAAGTGTAGAATAAATTTTTGTGATAGATTAAAAACATTGGTACATAAATTAAGCTTACACCCAAATATCCTGCAGCACAAGAGCAATGTGCCATTTCACCGACAGGTTTACATTCACTGTGCATATTAGAGACAAATTAAAATGCAAAAATAGTAAACTTAAATTCTTGTACGATTTCAAGGTAACCTGAAAGCTCCACAAGGCCAAGGCTGACAAGGAAAATGAACATGAGTTTTTGGAGGTGAAGGATCACTATTTACATGAAAGTATGTTGTGGAAGGTTGACGAGTAATTTTTCCACATTTCGTAAATGGATTTCTATATGAAACAAAAATTTTTAGCATTTCTCTTAATAAGATAAAGTTTTAAAATATCATTACCCTGTGTAACCAACAGGACAAGTACACACAGCTTGATGATTAAGAACATTACATTGAGCATCCATTCCTACAATACAAATTCATGATTAGAAGAAAGTTCGTTTTAGTAAGTCTTTCTCAGTTTCAAATACCACAATAGTTTCTACATGGATCTTTGCAAACGTTATTAATACAACCCATATGAGTTGGACAATCATCATCAAATTGACATTCTGGCCTACAATGTGGCCATCTTCCTATATACCCTTGTTGACAATTACATGTTGGATAATCTCTTCCAGGAAGTACTCGGCATNCCTACAATGTGGCCATCTTCCTATATACCCTTGTTGACAATTACATGTTGGATAATCTCTTCCAGGAAGTACTCGGCATATGCTACGAAAAAACTCATTTTAGAAACACTTATAATTAATCGTATAAATCTTTTTCTACTTTCGAACCTATTTTTACCACATGGATTATTTCGACAAGGATCATCATCCATATCAATACGTCCAAGCTCACTTGAAATAGAAACATCTTCTAAACTAGACCTTTCATTATTATTGTCATCTAAAAATATAAAGTAGAGAAAATTAATAGCAATAACTAGGGGCATCGTGAGATAAGTCTAACCATGAAAAATGAACTCTATTGGCTCATCAACTATATGGGTAACTGGATCTGAAGAAATTAGTTGATACTCTACTAGTTGGAATGAATTATTAAATCCAGCAGTGCAGACGTAAGTTCCTGAAATATCTTTATGAAAATTTGTTGTCTTTTGGTCTATTGTAAATCCATATTTTGGTGAGTAGGTTACAGAGTCATTAAGTGGACAATGTAAAATTCCCTAAAAAGATATATATGCTGTTAATTAAGTAAATACAATAAATGAACATTATTGATTCATACATTCACAGATTTCTGCAAAGTCACCAAAGCTTTAGGATTAGACACACTACAAGGAATTCTCACACTTTTGTCACGTCTTGAGTAATTAATTGGACTTGCTGCACCTCCTCGTGATGTAAATAGAGATTTGCCTAATTATTAAAAATTGAAAATATATATAATACTCGCTTCTAACACAATTCCTTAAAACTTATCTATAATTACCAGGAACATAAAGATAATAAGATACTGAATAACTTGGAAATTGACTACTACGACAAGTATAATTTCCTGTATCCTTTTCTCCAAGATTACTATTAAATCCTAATGACAAAGTAGCTGTAAACTCAACAGGAACTCTTGGTCTTTTTTGCCATCGTACAGTAGTATTAGTAGTTAACTCTGGCATTCCATCACCACTATAAGACCATTGTAATGGAAAAGGTGCACTACATTCCATCAAAATTCTACTCTTTCCTCTTAAATCTTCACCATAAACCAAATCAGAATTTGGTAGAAACTCAAAAATATTCACATCTTCAGTCTGATGATTATGTCCATTAACATCACTTCCAATTGAACTACTTGTCAATTCCAATATTCTGGCTGTTATTCCACCATTAGTTTTAGAATCACTATTGGAACTTGAAGTAGTTGAAGATGAAGATCCTGGGCTAGTATGAACTGTTGTTAGTGTTGTTGAAGCAATTCTTGCTGCTTTAATTAATGTTGACGGTGATAATTGTGGTAGGTTGAACTCATATTTACTATTGGTTCGCACTGTGTATACCAACTGTACACTTATACAAATGGTGACAACAATTATTACCAATTTCAACGATGATGACGGAGATGACTTCATATTGACACTATTTTGAGAGAGAGTCTGTCTACTAATTATATTGAAGAAAAAACTACATGAGAGCACTTGCACTTTTCATCATCTCTCTTGTAGGACTTAATGTTGGTTTGCTTGACGAGTGGTTGTTGAGTGAGTGAATGAGTCGCTTCATCTTCTTCTTGTCTCATAACAATAATATTTTATACAGTTTTTTCAAGTCTGTTTGGTGGTGATCCTGCCCTTGTCTAACTTTTTCATGAGTTTGTTTACGGTTGTCTATATCACATCTCTTTCTCTCTCTCTCTCTCTTTCTAAACCACATACTCACACTAAAGGATTTTTATATGATAATCTGGTTCAACCTCTTTGGTTTTCGCACGGCATTAGCATTAGCACAACAATTTTTGCATTGCGTAACTCTTAAAATACAATGGCAATGCACATTTTATACAAAAGAACAAGTCCCATCATCATCATTTCTTCCTTTCTCTGTTGCTGCTGCTAGATATATATTATGTGTATCATATATGCATTATGTATAAATAATTATAATCTAATCTGAATATATTTCAACAACACAAGTTTAGCTAGTTTAGTTGATGAGGCGAGGATGAGTTTGAGAGTAGAATGGGATGAATGAATGTGTCGGCGATTAGTACTTGTTGGTCTTTTACAGGATGAAGAAAAACGGGAAGCCAAAAGAGATTTGTTGTGGTAATACAGTAAGTAAGTGGCTACTGAAGAAAAGGTTGTTGAGAACGAAAGGGTAGAAAAGAGGAAGACAATATAAAGGCAATTGACTCACGATTGAAGAATAACATAAGAGATCTAGATTATGTAATTATTTGCTTTCTTGTTCTTTTCTATTGTTGCATCCTTTAATGATTATGTAAAAAGCATTCTTGAGGAAATTGCAATCTTCACTTTTGCTTTTAGGGAAAATAAAATTTTGCAAAAAAGATTTTTGCTTGCCAACTGTGAGAAAATGCAAAAAACGTGACTCAAAACTTTAGAAAAAATGTCAATTTTTTAATTTCGTTGACAGTAGCAGTAGAATGTACATATATGTAAAGTAAATAAGTAAGTAACAGAGAATGACATAATTCAAGTAATAGACGGTTATATACATAAAATTCAGTTACTTTTTGCTAACTTGACTTGATCTGTCCAATTCATACTCTAATATCACCTTCTCTACTCTACTCAACCGTTATAACCTGTTTCCTTGATCTTGGATAATAATATTGATCTTAATGTGTACTGTATAATATAGTGTAACTTCTGGTTTGTCTGTTACTAAAGTATATATATATATACAGTATATTTCTCTCTTTATAAGTGCGTCCCATCTTCATCGTTGATTTTTTTGATTTGGTTAAGATTAGTCTGAATGCTCTTTCTTCAGTCAAAGAGTTTTGATTGTAACAGGACAACTTTTGATTTGATGGTTTATCATTATCGTAATTCTTATTACTCATATACATATACTCTCCTTTAGATTTATGCTAAAAAGGCAAAAAGTATATATGAGTGTACAACACAATTGTGACAAGACACGGAGAATTCTGATTATTATTGTTACATGTTTGGACAACATTCATGAAGTCATATATCATTTTTTTCTCTTGAAAGTCTCTCGCAGAGAAACGAAGAGAAGAGAAGACTGGTCTCTTATTTCTTTTGTTATATAACAATATTTACCGCACCTCAAAGAAAAACTGAAAAAGTGACAGTAAACTTGTTGCTGGTCACAGTCAAAAAGTCGTGGGTGTCTGCTATTTTGTTGGGAGGTGAGAGCTTTTAGGGTCGTAGGTCGCTAATGAGGCGACATTGTTAAAATTGTACAAGAAAATTTATGAGTAAAGCTCATATTTTGACTATACATTAACATTTTAGCATACCTTATAGCCCTTCTTGAATTGATTCTCACTTTAAAAAAGCTATTTTGTACGTAACTGTACTCTTGTTGTAAAGTCTAATGGGAAAAAGTAATGTTAAGTAATGTTAAGTAAAGAGTATTTGATTTGGAATCTTAAAAATTGTACAAAAGTTCAGTTGGCTCTCATCATCACAACAACCAGAGAGTACCTAAAAACCTAATGTAGGAAGCTGTAAATGATAGTAAGAAAAAGAAGGTGACTCTAATGTCAAAGTCTCAATGAGTGACGACTCTGTTTTTGTTTACCTGCTTTTTTCTTTTGATGATGACGAGAGAGTTGAAAGAACTTGAAATGATCCGGAATAAATAGAATAAGGCTTACTGATTATATTTCATCATCAGAACTTACGCTACGCATAAAATGTCAGAAAAACTCAGAGAGAGAGATAGAGATAGATTACAAAGATCAAATTTCAATGATGCCGTCTAAGATGTCATGCAACTTGAGCTGTCTAATGAGATAAGACTAACGTGATTGATGAGATTAAGCTTCAGAGGACCGTTGTAAGGGAAGTAATTATTGTAATCCGATTTTTTTTCGTTTTTGTATATAAGAAAGAGAGAGAGAGAGAGAGAGAAATTAAAAACAAGCAAAAAAACATCACATTAAATTTTATGGCAATTGTATAAGGTTACATATCTCTCTCTATAATTCACATTTACATAGTTGAATAATTTAGACACTTATCATCTATAGGTGACTCTTGTTACAATTTACAACGGTCATTTTGACACATTTTATGACTTAGGAAGAGTCAATAATAAACACATTATACAATGACTTTATTATGACGTGCCGTAGTAAATGATATTGCTACTATTAGTCTCATCATTCAAAAGTAGCTGAGCAAGAAAATTATTGAAACAGCCTGCACTCGACGACGACGACGACTTGAAAGAAATAGTTGAATTGCAACAAATGTCTATTATGTATTGTATATTGATAGATATGAAGAAGAGAGCACTATGCAATTACTATACAATTCGTTATGCAAAGATATGATATATACTCAGAAATTCTAAACTAATCTATAGGAAAAGGACAATGAAGAAAGCTTGAGTACAAGAAAAATTATATAACTCGTCCAAGTTCAATTCAAGTTTAATGTACTCTCTTTCTCTCTCTCTCTCTGTTACAAGAACAACAGATTGGCCTTGCCTTTTTGTTTGCAATGTTGCATAAGAGCAGGAAGGGGACTAAAAAAGTCTCAACATGATGATGATGATTTCGTGAGATGCGTTAGTTTAGTTTAGATTACACAAAACAAAAAGAGAAAAAATGGAGAGATGATAATAATGAGATGTAAAGACCTGACAAGAACTGAAACAAAGTATAAGGTCGGGGCCTCGTGGTTATAAAGTCTATGTTTTGTGTTGTAACTTAAAAATGAAATCGAAATCCTCTCTAATCACTCTTCATCACGCACTAACGGTAAAATCAATTTTCATCGTGTATGTATATAAACTTTAAAAAAATGAGAAAATAAGCAATATATAAACGCACGCACACGAGAAAAGATCACAGAAGAAGAACAGGTGTAATACAAATTTTGTTTGATAGAAACCATGATTTATTTCTTATTAAAAACTTGCATCACATAATATATGAATCTTATAGAGCATTGTTAGGCTATAATAATATGGCGAAACTGTAAAAAAGACTTAATAGTATACAAAATTTACAATTTCTCAGTCGACTTTATACATTCTCTTTTCTCTGAACAAACTTCTTCTTCATTAGGACAATCTAAGTCAATAATACATTCAGGTCTACAAAATGGTGGAAATTGTCTTCCTCTTCTCTGACTTCTACACTCACAAACTGGTCGACGAGATAATGGGTGAATTTTGCAAATGGCATAAGGTCCACAAGCCGGACATTCCAATTCTTTGACATTACTATTAGTACCATTGTTATTAACACTTACAGTATTTACATTACTCCCAGAATTATTATTATTATTATTATTGCTTGTTGTTATCCATAATGTCTACACATAATGGTGAATAATTCTGTCTACTTATAACACAAGTTTGATTGACTCCACATTTAAATCCTTCACATGGCTCTTTACATTTGCCATCACTGCTACAAATATGTTGTGGCAAACAATGACTGTTATTACTACAGATTTTTCTTTCCTCGAATCGTTTTCTTGCTACAATTCTTCTACATGATGGTGGTCGACCAGTAAAACCTGGAGAGCATGTACAAATTGCTTGAGGACGTGATGGAACTTTTAAAGATACAGAACAAATTGTATTAAGTCCACAAGGATTAGTTTCAGGCTCACATGGATTTCCATAGTCGACTGAATCATTAGTGTTTAGAGAGCCATTATTTTTACGACATTCTTTTAATGGATCACCACTTGGTAAACTAATTGGACAACGACAAATTGCCATTTCGTTGACTTCTCTACAGACAGCTCCCCGACCTAAAATTAATATAGAAATATTTACTAAATGTGATAAATGACGTATAATAAAAAATTACTTGCGCTTACCACAAGGCGCAGTGTCACAGAGACTTTCATTAGAATTCAATAATGTCTTATTAACTGGAGCAATAACATATAATGGTTTTGATGGAAATAAATCAGTTCTAAAGCATTTATAGTAGGGATCACCTCTATAAAATGGAATACATTTGCAAACAGCCATAGAATTAATTACTTGACAAGTAGCATAAGTTCCACATTGTAAATTTTGACATAAATCTTCTGTACTTGGACTAGGAACATTGGAAGACTCATTAGTCATCAAAACGTGTTTATTGACATGTGCTGTTGTAATAATTCCACTTGGTAAATGAACTAATGACACATTACTCCATTGTGTTTGTGGGTAACATGCAATGTCAGGATTGCCTTTATAACCTAATTTGCATTCACATTTGATAAGATTATTAACTAGAAAGCACCGAGCATCAGTTCCACAAGCTCTTGAATGACAAGGATCTCGGCATCTTGATCTAATACAATGTTTATTCTCACCACAATCCTCATTAGTAAAACAAGGTTTTTCTTTACAATGTGGTGGAGTTCCTTGATTAAATTCCGGCAAACATGAGCAAACAGCTAAATCTCCTTTATTTCTACATTTGGCATTCTCTCCACAAATCATTTCAGAATTGGCACATGGATTTTTAGTATTTGGTTGATTTAAAACACTGTGACGACATGATGAATATGGATCACCACTAAAATTAGGAAAACAGCGACATACTCCAAAACCATTGATGACTCGACACATTGCGTTTTCTCCGCAAGGTGAAACTGATTGATGACATGGATTTGTTTTAATTTGTTTAGCTGCAGAGATTGCTGAAGCTAAATTAGTTGTTGGGTAATTAGTTGACTCTGAATTTGTCAAGTCGTCATTATCTTCTTGAAGTATTAGAGTGTGTTTAACTAATTGGAATGTTGAATTAAAGCCAGCAGTACAAATGTAAATTCCTGGAAGAAGTTGACGATTGACTTTTAAATTATATCCTGTTGATGGATGATATGAGATTAATTCGTCTAATGTATAGGGACATGACAAGCTTCCCTGTTACATAAGATTTTATAGTTTTTATGTAATGTTGAAATCCAATTATATCTTCTTAATTGACTTACATTTGAGTTGAGTTTTTGTAAATTGACAATGGCTCTTGGCTCAGTTACAGTACAAGGTAGTCTCACTGTATAATCTGTTTTAGTATAGTGGATCACTTTACTTTCTTGAGACACAAATAAGGATGTCGCTAGAGAATTTAATAATAAGAGCAAAGATTATTTATTGATGACAACAAACACAGGAAATTCATAAGTTATTAAATTATTACCATCAGATACAAAAATATATAACCCTTGCCCTCTTCCAACTCTAGGTTGTCCTTCCTTTTGACAAGCAAAGTTTCCAGTATCCTTGTAACTCAATTTTTGTTTCGTTCCCAAAGATGCAAATGAGTAGAAAATCATTTCACTTGAATTTCTCTTTTGGTTTACTCGTCGTATTGAAACCAATTGTTGGATCTCCATCACCAAAATATGACCATTGTACAGGAAATGGTGCAGAGCACTCAAGAACAATTTTTAGCTCCAGCGGCTACAAGATCAGCTCCAATAATAATTTCAGAGTTTGGTGATGGATATAAAATCCTATCTTCACCAACAACTCCTTCGTATAATTCACCAATTCTCCCAATGTCATCTGACGCTTCTACTATTCTCACTTTTGTCACTATACCATTGTCACTGCTAATTTCTCCATTAGGACTAATAATACTAACTCCACTTCTGGATCTTGGTGGAAGTGAGTATACCGCTTTGAAATATAATGATAAGAATATCACAAAGGTTGAGAAATATTGACAGGAGTAATAATAAATCATATTTATTTATATGTATTATATATATATATTTCCTACTACAGAAACTTGAGAATTGCACCTTCTCCTTGCATTGAAGTGGCTAACTGAGAACAAGTGATATTAACTGTAGTTTTTCAATATATAGAGTATAACATACAGCTCTACTAGTCATTTGACATAGTGGCCGAGTTGAAGAACTGTACAAAAATTTTAAGAAACCAGTAGTATACTAAGAGAAGAGAGAATCTTTTTGACTTAAAACCACACGTATATAAAGTTTTGTAGGGAAAACCGCAAAAACTAGAGAAAAACAGAGTAAAAATTTTTACACATTGAACTACTAAATTACATGCTACAAGTTTAAAGCTACAATTTCTGTTTGTGACTCACTCGCAACAAACTTTTGTCTTTGAATTTTTCTCTTGGCCACAATTTTTCTTCTAGTGGGAAAACTTTAGTTAGCCTTTACTATACACATCATCACAAATTACTAGCGTAATATGTGCATCATCATCATTCACGCATATATAACATAAAAACATAAAAATCATATTCTATTATAATAAGAAGTAAACTTGATGTGAATTCTCTATACATTTTTCATCATATTCTTTAAGAGAAGTAGAAGAGTAGCGAAGAATGAATATTATAAAATGGATATATACTCTATTACTAATATCAACAAGTTGTCAAACCAGTTTGATATGCTTATTCATATAGGAAGAGAGAGACTCATCTCTATTAACATTGATTGTGGTAATGACCACTCAAGTAATAAGTTGAGAGAGACTTTGTGAGAATGACGACTTTATAATACGTGTTAACATGACTTATTGCAATTATCGTTTTCTTGTTGCATATTGCTATACTATATATATATATACTGTGACAATGTTGTAACATTGGATAAGATTATTAAAACTGTAATTTTTACAAAAAGAAACAACTTGATTTTTGTCTTGTTGTCCTCATATATGACGTTGACAAATGTCCTACAAATGTTAGAATATATATGTATTTTTGTTGATTTGATGACACCTTGAACTCCAAGAGTATTATTTACGATTGACTTGGTTAGATTATATGTATTATGGCAATATTGGCATTAGTTGTAGCGTTACCACATTTTGTTATCATGATTTTGACACTGTGGTTTCCGGTTTTAATAATATCTAAAATAGTTTTGTATGTATGCATAAAACTTTTTTCTATGTTACTGTGCTAATAAGCATAGCATGAGGCTTTTCCAGTTTTCTCCAGGCATTTCATACTGATCCGTTTTCGGATTTGACGCATGTCACTTGAAACCTCCAGATATAAATACAATAGAAACACTCGAAACTAGAATATTGTCCAGGAAAGTTAAATTTCCATCTGTTCAATTTCCAATTGAGGATAATATGACGTCACTGTTAAAATGTAAAAAGTTGTTTCAAGCTGCGTAGGTGGACAAAAGTTTAAAGTAGTTTTATATATATTAAAAAGTGCAAAGTTTCCCGTGGTGCAAAATAGTGGCAATCATTTATAAGTAATGGATTTCGCAAAATCATTATTTCAAGTCAATGAGAGAAAAGGTTATGTTGGACAAACTAATGCAGTGGTAAGAAAAAAAACTCATAATTCAAAATTTTGACCTAGCTCACGTCCTATCCTGTCTATATCTTTTACATTATTATTATGTGGTTTGGTTTTCATCTGCTTAAGTCAATAAACCTAACAAAACATAAAAAACTGCTCCACATCTGTTTTATATTATGTAGAGAAAATTTAATATATTACACAGGAGCTTAGAACAACCAAAGTCATTTGTGTCATTCATTTTCATAAAGAGAGATCTCTATAAATATGAATGTTGCTTATGTTTGTATCAATATATTAGAGAAGGATTTTTGTACTAGCAGTAGCAACTAACCACCTGTGTTTAATCTACATAAGATAATTATTATACACACTTATCCTCTGTGGTACATACACAAATACAAATGATATGATTTTTGTGAAGCTGTATAATAAACCATACTATTATAGTTGTTGTAAGTCAAGTTGTTGCGTTATTTCTCTCTCTTTGGCAATTTCTATTTATTAAATACATCATAATGGTTCTCAACGATCAAACTGAAAATTCTTCAGTGTCTTCTTCTAATAATAATAATAATAATGTTAATGATTGTTCAAAACAGAAACTTGCTCTTGTTGAGTCAGCATGTGATGTAGATCCAGAGCAAGAAATATTATCATGTTCTCAAGACAAAAATGGATTATGTCAAATTGTGAGTCCAAAGGCTGGCGTTCCATTTTCAGGTAAACTCTTAAAAGTAATTAACTAAAAATTCAATTCAAAGATTTAAACTCTGAATTATTTTTAGCTGTAACTCCTTCAATGTGGCCGTCAGAAATTCCAGATGAAGACTCAGGCTTTGATGAATTAGGCTTCCGTATTGAAGAAGAAGATGGACCAGAGCAAAGTTCAAATAAATTACTTGGAATTCCATTTACTGAAGATGAAACTGTGAGGTATATTATAATTACACTATTGTACATTTATCTAGAATATATTACAGCTCATAATTTCTTGATGTACAGATTACAATGGCTAGCATATCTGGAATTTTCACATAGTCGAGAAGAAGTACATGAATTATCATGGGACTCGATACCACTAAGAGTTCCACTAACTCAAAAATTATATACGGTAATTTACAACAGGATGTTTAGCCTCATTAAATTTTATATGAATGCTATTAAATTAGATGATGACAACACCACAAAATGGACATAATGGAATACCTCATTCACTTCGTCCTCAAATGTATTTGCGTCTAAGTGGTGCCCTTGAGAAAAGAGCTTGCGAGTCTAATCTTCCTTATTGGAAAGTTGTTAGAGAGTCAACAGCAAATGAAT
>VCNE01000687.1:0-12573 GCA_009869805.1 Oncopodura yosiiana | reverse complement strand
ATCTTTGCATTGGTGCAAATATCGATCAATCTGTGTTACGACGAGACGTAAATTATATGCAAAGATTTGTTCAAAATACATTTTACAGCATGGAACATTCACTGGAATTAATTGTAGCAACATTTTGTCTTGATCACCATGCTCTGATAGACTTGTTGTAGCTACTGTTAATTGTTCTAAAATTGTAGCTGCTGTTTCAGTCTCACATCCCAAGTATGAAAAACAAAGTATACCATGTAGACCAATATCTCTGTTAAAGCAAAATGTCACCTATATGTACAAAATAGAAGAAGAAGATATTATTATAACTCAACTTTGTGTTTTTTTTTAATTATTTTAGTAACTTACCGTTTCAAATATTTGTGAGAGAAGAAAGATTACACCAAGGTCTATTCTAGTAAGTAAAGGAAAGTCACTAAGAAAGATAGATTGTCCTTTCTCTAAACCACAAAGTGCGACAAAAATACTGTCCAAATTACGACTCATTACAGCTACATCAGTCTCATCGATAAACTCTTTCAATGATGGTTGACAGCAAAGAATTTCAATATCTTTTGATACTCCCTGTAAATAAGAAGTATAAAAAATAATAAATCTTTCCTCCATATAAAATAATACGAAAAACTAGTTGATTGTCGACTTACAATAAACGTTCGTTGGATTTTTTCCAAGATACTATCATCATCATTTTTTTGTTCAAAAATAGGAACTTTTAGTTTCTTTTGACTATCTAGTTTTTCTTCACCTCCTTCATCCTTCTCCTCTTCTTCTTCTTCTTCTTTTATCACAGAAATTTTGAGATTCTGATTCTCATTGATAATTTTTCCCAATAAGATTCGTAACTCATGTCGAAGTGACAAAAGTTTTCCAAAGCAAAAACGACTACTTCTAATATAATTATACCGACGGCCATATAATCTTTTGTATTCAATAGGCTCGTCTGCTTTCTATAAAACGATTTACAAAATTAAACAACTTATGTTACATTCGCTATACATAACTAACACATTAATCTCGCCACTTCTTACCTTGATTGTTTTAGAGATACGACTTAAACATGGAAAAGTACGATACCACCAAAGTTCTCTTGAAAGAGATTTCAAACGTTCAGTTGGTGCTTCTTGTAGTCTCTTGACTCTATCAGCAAAACTACCACGATCAATTCTTAAGTCCACATGTTGATGAGCACCATGTTTCTTCTACATAAAAAAAGAAAAGAAAAAATATATTAATGAACTAAATAAAAAAGTTATATAAAATCAATTAAACTTAAACTTACATATGTGTTTATACTAAACATTTTGTCTTCAGGCTTCAAAGGTTGAATCTGGAATTTTTCAAGCCATGCATTTGGCATTTCTGCTTTACCTGTTGATAAAAGTTGAACAATTTGGTCTGAGCACGTGAAATATTGTAGATTTCGTCCAATGACGTTCATCTATTTTACAACAAAAATAAATAATAAAGTATTATATCCTTTCATATGAATATATTATTAAAAATTATTATTTTTGTACCTGTAATCTAGCAAAGAACTGTGAAATTTTTATTATACGAAGAAGAAAATCTGGAAGTATAGCACCTAAAGGAAATAAAGCAAATTCAAATGGAGGAGAATCAATATGATCCAATAGATAGTTTAACAGATCCTTTGGAGTTCCAAGATAATCTAAGCATACAACATATACTTCTGAATTTCCTTCTTTACTTGTTGCAGGTTTGAAAATGTGAACCTATTAATTAAATATTTAACAATTATAATTATAATGTCAAGAAAAAGTATTAGTAATAGTAGTATTCCTTCTTTTACCTCTTTAAATACACAACTCAGTAAATATAAATTACAAATGGTTGAACATTCAAAAAATGTAAAATTTTTGAATAAAAAGTTTCCTCCAATATCTAACATATTGAGAGCAATAACCATTTCTCCATAATGTAAATGAGCCACAAGTTTTTCTTGTTCATTAGGATTATTTTGACAATCGATACTACCATCAGCAGTAACAAGATGAACTCCACTTGTCATTCTACTTTCTTTTTTTCTCATTAGCTCAAGTGCATTTTCTTTACTGAGTATATTTCCAGTATTATCTTTTAGAAATGTCCAATTAGCAGGACGATTTCTAATGAGTAAATCATCATTGATCATTGAACCAACATCATTTCCTTCATAATATGGATTTAAAGTTGTTGCAACCCATTTCCAATCTAAAAATTCTCTTTTTGTCTTGACATAATGATTTGTTGCTGATACAAATGCTCCTGAAATATATAGGATAATATAAGTAAACTTTAAAATAAATGCATGTGTAATTGTCAAATATCTTTTTTCTTTTACCAGGAGCTTCACATAAATGAACAGTGTTGAGTTTTATTCGTCTTGTTTTTAATGTTCGTTTAACAGGAGTCTTGAGTGTTTGACGTCTATGTGCACCAACTAGTGATTTTGGGATGAGATCAAAAGTTTCTAAACATTCAGTCATTTTACACCAAGCCTGTGAGTGAGAAGAACAAAAAGAAAAGAATGTTATATTAGTGTTATATAACAAATAATGGTTTTGACAATAAATTAATCATTTTCTTACTTGAGAACAAAACTCGGGATGATATTCATCTCTAACCAAATTAACATATAGATGAACACATATTCATAGTTCTTGTATGTCGATGCCATTTTATCAAATCTAATGTATCAAGTTGACTTTTTACATTATTTAATTCTTTCTTAATTTGTTGCATCTTCTCTAAACGCCAAACAGGACTTTTCCACCATAATTCTTCACTTTCTGGTAATATCCAAGTGTCATCTGGACTTTTTAATGTTTGTAATTTATGGAAGAAAAACTCTTGGTCTAAAACTAAATCATCAACTGGACAGCCCATTGTCATTTTTCACTTTTCTATATAATACTATTGCTTTGACTTGTGACAATTGTGGATTCTTCTATATAGCACCAAATTAAACTTTGTAATTAAAAACTAATCTCTCATGCTAATTAGTTTTTTTGACTTGATGAGACAATTAATGTCATCAATCAAACCACGAGAAACACAAACACATGGCTTGATGGCAAACAAAAACAAAGGTTTGAAATTCGAGGCCAGTTCAAACTTCATTCAGTCACATCAGCGCAACCTTTAGTGGATTTCTTGCACTAACTCACTTTCAGCATTGCGGCACCATTCTTTTCAGCCGACCATAAGGCAATTCGGCTTTTTTGAGAGACAACGTGGTTTTCAATCACTCTCGGAATTTTGTTCAATTTTCTAATATTTTGAAGAAATCTAAACTTCTATCTTAGGAAAAAAGTAAGTTGACTTGTGTACTTAATTCTTTATATTGTTTTTGTTATGAATTGAATATTAATTTTAGTTTTGTTATTGATTTAATTTCAGGCTACAAACATGGTGCGTATGAATGCATTGGCAGATGCTCTTCGCTCAATTAATAATGCAGAAAAAAGAGGAAAGAGACAAGTACTTCTACGTCCTTGTTCAAAAACAATTGTTAAATTCCTTACTGTAATGATGAAGCATGGTGAGTACATATTTTTTAATATATAATTTCTTTTTCCTTTTTTTGATATACTTTTAACTAAACACAAAAAAATGATGACTAACTTACCTACTCGAGAAGGCTTTTTGTTTACAAAAAGTCTACTGACATTTGCCAAAAGGATACTGACTTTATTTATAAACTATATAATTTTAATATTTCTCCTACTCTTCTTTTATCTATTATAAAGTAGTTGTAGTGAAAATCATAATTTCATACGTCACATGAGAAAGAATGACATCTTACCTCTTGTGGCCTTCGTGTCATGTTTTATATTTTCAGGTTATATTGGTGAATTTGAAATTGTTGATGATCATCGATCTGGGAAAATTGTCGTATATCTAACAGGAAGATTAAATAAATGTGGAGTCATCTCACCTCGTTTTGATGTTCCAATTCATGACATTGAGAAATGGACAAATAATCTCCTACCTTCACGTCAGTTTGGGTAAGTTCAATTATTTCTATTCTGCTCTTTTTTGTAGGAAATAATTAAAATGTTAAATGATGAGACTTTAATCGTGCTTGGAAGAAATATCTAATGACGTTTTGCTAAAAGGATACTGAAAACAAAAAAAATTTAATAGTTGCTTTGCTTCAATTATTTCCGAGAAATGATAACTAATCATATTCCTTTCTCTGTTTTTTTAGATACGTTGTACTAACAACATCAGGAGGTATTATGGACCATGAAGAAGCTAGAAGGAAACATTTAGGAGGAAAGATTCTTGGATATTTCTTCTAACAAATGAAATTACAATTATAAAAATGTTGTTTATGAACCAAGTTTTTTGATTGTAATAAAAACAAAAAGAGAGAAAAAAGTTCAAAAAGTAAATAACAATTAATCGTATTTTGTTTCTAATTATTTTAATGGTTATTATGTTTTATTTTCATATAATAATAATTCGATTTTATCAGGTGATAACGTATTTTTATAATATATAGTTTAGTTACATTTTCTAATTCTAAGACAAATATATATATATGGTAGATTGACTTGAATTTTCATAATTAAAAATTGCATTTTTCTTCTTTCTATGGTTAAATTGCATTACAATATCGTTCAACGAAAAGTTATCACATTTTCACCATAAATATTAATAATTGTTTTCTTTGTCGTCAGATTTCATTTTTTATATACATTCAATTTATATTTACATATACGCATATTTAATTATCTAATTAATAATATTCAACAACAGTCTATGAGTTAGTAAATTAGGTTAGGTGACAATAAAATGTGTTTATTATATTTTTTTTTGCGTGGAGAGGCTGGCTTGTTGTGACAATTTTATATCAAGATTTTTTTAAGGTGAAATTATAAGAGGAGAGGTTGTAGTAATTTAGTAATATATTTTTTTAAGTATTTCATTGTCAAATTCTTCTCTATGATTTTAAGAGTACATGGAAGACATTGGAGAATAGTAGAGACAAATATATGGATCAGATAGTAGTCTCTTTAATTCTGGTGCCATATTATCCAAATATGATGTTATGTTTTGTGGATCCTTTTCTAAATGATCTAACCAGACACCCATTTTTGGTAATAATTTAACTTGTGGTATATTTTGTCCTGTTCCATTAATATTCTCCACACGATCAGCCATTGAATCAAAAAATACCCATGGTGCTGTTCTATCTACTCCACATTTTACAAATGATACAAAATGACTTGTCTCAATACAAATAATACCAAATAGATCCATAGTCACTCTTGGTATAGTTTTTTGTTGTATTTGCTGTTGACTAAATTGTCCAATTTGATTCATATTTACAGAACCTAATGATGTTCCTCTTTTATTTTGTTGCTGTTGTTGTGGATAGCCAAAATGATCTCTAGTATTACTACCATTATAAAATGGTAATTGCTGCCCATGCTGTCCAAATTGTCCAGAAGAAGGATGAAGGCCAACTAATGCTCCACCAAAATTATCACCAAAATAACGACTTGTGTCAAAATTGTATTTCAATTTGACAAATGATGTAGCTGTAAAGTAAAGATACATTTTGACATTATTAGCTTTTGTCGTTTAAATTACTCTTTTTCTTCTAAACTTACCATGCGATTGTCTTTCTCGTCTTTTGTGAGTTTGACTTAGGCACATTTCACAAAATGCTGTTGATTCTGCACCAGATCCAATTGGCCCATCTCGAGTACTTCCTCCACCACTTTCAAATTTTCCATAACATTGAGGACACTCAGAAGTAGCAAGAGATCCACAAATAATACATGTTCTTGGAGCTAAAGAAAAGTGACCAAATTAAAGATTAAAAAAGCTTGTAAATATGCTATATATATATTTCTTTTTTCTTTAAAAAAACTCACTATTTTCCATTAGGTCAGTAATATCAATAGTAAGATTAGGTAATATGCCATCAAACATTTTATATTTTTTCCCACTTCTAGGCATCTGTAAAATTAATGCTGGACTAGGAACACCTTTTAATTTCAAATCTTGTAGAATTAATGACTGTTCAAAAAGTTGTTGAATACTAGGTATCCTTTTTGAATCTCCTTTTGCTCCTCCTTTACTATTATCATCTCTATCAATTGTTGGTGGTGGTTGAAGTAAAACTTGATGAAAAAAATCTGATTGACCAGAACTTAAGGACATAAATTCATCGAGGCACAACACTTTTGTAAATAATAATTGAAGAAATTCTTGTGGGTCCATTTCTTCTGATGTTAATTTATCATCTAAATGTTGCATTTGTTCTCGAAGTTTCATAACATTTGTTGCTGTACAATAACAATTTTTTCTTAATGGATTGACTATTTCTTCTCGTAAAATTCTTTGGACTTCAACAGCTAAATTTTCATCTCTTACATTATGTTTAGATAATCCACCAACAGCACCACCATCCTGATGAGGAGATGAATTTGTATTATTAGTAGAGTTATTTAAGGGTACTGAAGAAGAAGGACGTGTATAATCTTGAAGAAGTATTGTATCAAATACTCCTGTAAAGGAAAACATTGAAAATAAAGTTGCATCTAAATAGCAAGAGTTTCGATGTCCTTGAATTCCTTTAGCACGTCCATTAATTTGTTCAATATTCTCCTCTTTCAATGGTGGATAAAGGTATGGTGTTGTATGCATTGTTGTATCAATATTATTAGGATTTAATGGAGTTGGTTCAAAATGATCTCCAACGTCAATCAGTCTCTCAGTAGCAACAAAAGGTGTAGGTTTTGAAGTTGATGAAATTGTTGTTGTTGGTCCTGCTCCACCAAAACGATTAAAATAATAGGAACCACCTAAATCACCTGGATGTTGATTATTAATAGTATTGTCACCACCACCAGTAGTAGTAGTAGAAGCAGGAGAAAAATTATCTTCTAAAATTGGTTCGATTTTCTTTAGAGAGTCTCTTCTTGGAGTTCTTGGAGGTGATAATTGTTGTTGCTGGTATTGTGAAGGATTCAATTCTTTCAAACCAAAAGTTCCCAATAGATTTTGTTCTTGTTGCAAATGACTTTGGTTGCTAGCGGGAGAAAGAGTAGAACTTGCTGAAGAATTATGAAAAGGTACAATGTCGACTAAAGAAATGTAATTAAAAAGAAGAAATTAATAAATTAAATACACAAATAAACAATTTGTAATAAAAGTTACTCACCACTACCGCTGCTTCCACTATTTAAATTAAAAATTAAACATTAAAATTTACATATATAGAATTTAAACATTTATTTTATCTTTAGACTTACCTACTGGGTGATGGAGAACTACTATGAAGTCCTCCTCCTCTTCCTCCAGAATGACTGTTGAAATCACTACTTGTTGTAGATAAAGGTGGGTTATAAACGTAGTCTTCTTCTAAAATTAATCCAGCAACTGCCACTAAGCCACCGTGATTTGGTTCACAAGTAAATAATTGACGAGATTTATACCAACCAGATCCTAAACCAAGAGCTCGATCCTGGAATCAAAAGAAATAGTAAATAATAACTTGAACTTGAAAAATTGCATATTCTTTTCATAAGACTTACAAATTCAATTCCTGCAATCTCTTCTCCGTCAATCAGTCCTTTCCACTTTACACGACCAGCTTCAGGTTGTGGCTCACGTAACCACACAACTCGATCACCAACTCTTAATGCTACAATTAAAATAAAAACATGACAAATTAATCATTGAAAGTATTTAGTATTACTCTATGAAAATTACTAAGCGCATATCTACAATTAATTAGTCACCAGTAGAACTTTAAAATATATGAAACTAAATAATATTAAATAAAACCACCAACCAGTTGAACTATGAAGATCATGACTCAAGTCAACATATGGCTCATCAAAATGACTGCTTCCTCCACTTCCTCCTCCATTATTATCAACATAAAACTTACTCTTATTCTTCTTTTTATTTTTATGTCTAACTTTATCATTTTCAATATTATTAATATGTTCTCTACTATCTCTCATATCCCAAAATTTCTTTCCTTTACTTTTTGTTCCACTTCCACCACCATTAGATAATGATACATTTGACATGTTTGAATGATCACTTGTAGAACTTGGTGGTCTTGTTAATAAAGGTGGTGGTGTACTAGCAGGAGATTCTTCAATACTCACATATGGAGCAATATGATGAGGTTCGTGTTCTTGTTTTGATCGTCTTGTTAATGGTACTGCTGTGGATCTTAATAAATCTTGACTATTTGCATATTTTTGATGTTCGTCTCTTAACTTGCGACTTTGACTCGTTGACGAGCAAGAAAGGAATAAATTTTTCAACTTCATTTCTCAGTTACTTGTGATACGTAGATAATTACGTAATCATTCATGTGGTGGTATAATGTTAAAAGTTAATTATTGTGGTTTCGACTCATGATAAGGAAGGATATCTCTCACAACGACGAGACACACACATAATATGCTAAAATATATGGAGAACAATTCTTTTAGATAACCAACATACATAGAGAGAAACAAATTAGTATATAAGTGTTCAGTTTGAGACAATTGTAATATACCACATAGTTATATTCTGGATGTTTGGTTGGCCGTGACTCATTATTATCAACAAACACTAAAAACCTCTAAAAATTAAATAATCTTATCTCTCCGTGTTATTTCCAACACTCTATAGTTAGTTGCTCATTTTCACCTCCGCCAAACAAAAACGAACGAACGTTGATAACAAAAAGTAAACTTTGTGTAACTCCCCTAAATGTATGTAATATAGTTGTAATCTATACTAGGCTTAAATTGTTAGTTAGTCAAATATTATTAATATCAATTTCCAATGTCACCTCTTGCTATCAAGAGCAGATTATTTATTTATTATAGGTAATTATCAACAGTATGATTTGTTTAGAAATTCGCAAACCAAATGACTGTCTGGTGAACAACACTACACAAACTCTTTTACAGAGAAAGCATACTGTTAGGCTATATTTGAGGAAGAAGCCAAAAGAATATTATTAAAAATGGAGTTTTGTCCATACGTCCTAATTATGCATGAGCATGTCACACTCAACTCACGTTTTGCATACTATGCTATTTCGCTATTTGTTATACATACATATACTGAAAAAAGGAACCGAGCCAATAATTTATTTGTGTAACATAAAAAAGTACACAAAGTGCATACATATCATTACAAAGTATTTTTTTATTGACTTGACTTGGTTTGTTCGAGCTACTTTAACAAACTAAAATATAAATATAGTGCATAGTACTGTTTTACGTCACTCACTCCTCACTCTATATAACCGCATACATATAAAGCTCATCAAATGTCAAATGTCTGTTGACTACTACTATATGTACTGACAGAGAATGTCAAAGACTAAATATAATATATACGACAAGAAATTAGAAACATGACAAAAGAATACAAAATGCAATTTAAGTTTACCACAGAAAGATAGGTGTATATAGAAAAGTGAGTTATAGTTAGTAGAGAACTCACTGCTGTACTAATAATAAATGCGCTCTTGTACTCTCTTGCATGGGTTCGAAAGGTTTGGGGATTTTTTCGTGTCAGGGGGGTACACTAAGTCTGACCCCGCACCTTTCGAACCCATGCTCTCTTGTTCAATTCATTTACCTAGTACGTATATAGATAGTTACTAATTTAATTGAGGATAGTACAAGATACGAGAGTGATGATACTTTTATTATTATATCTCTACTTGACGTAATTCAATTTGATCCAACATTAAATAAATATGAACATTATAATAAATTTATGACAGTACTTAAAAAGTTAAAATATATTATAGAAAAGTGATCAACAAGAGTTCGCCTGTACTGCCGAAAAAAGTCATATATATTTCTATATACTCCAAGCTCTCCTCAATGTCACATCATGTCATCATCATCAGCACTACTCATTTCCTCTCATTAAAACCTCCTTTAAAATCTCAAGCAAATTACAATGCAATGAAGCAGCTATTACTACAAGGTACGTAGTAAAAGACATTCAAGGTCAGAAAATTTTTGACATATGAACAACGTCAACAACAATGGTTAAAAAATTACTCATATTATCATCAATTAGCTTTTGTTTACTTCAGTGTCCCTACAACTATTAGATAAATTGTCAGATGACTACAAATTGCTTTTAATTGACCTCTCTTATTCAGTTTATACAAGGTGCGCATTATCATGTCTTAAAACTTTTTCCATTTTGTATAATTCTTAGAAGAATTATCATTATCATTACACATTACCTTCCAATTCAACTTCTCTATGTTCTCTTCTTCTTTTCCGACTACTACTCTTTCCAGTCAATCCACTCCATAGAGAACTCAAGATCTCCATAAAATTACACTTTTTTGAACACTCAAAATTTTGGTTTAGACATTTAAAATCTACTCCAACTGCATCAAACACTTAAAATTTAAATTGACTAATACTTTTAGTAACTATAAATCATTCTACAGGTTTTGATTGTTGTGCTATACTATTATGTTACTTAATGTTTGTTTATTTTATTTATTTACAAACAAATAATTTTGTGCACCTTCACTTTTTGACTACATTTTTAAAACTAGTTTGAGACGCGCTCAACCACGTAAAGTAAAAAATAATACTCGTGACAGATTTTAGTCCCTACGTCTGAATTTCCATAATAATCCCGAGTCTATGGTTGTTTGTGATCTTGAGAAAATTGATTTTGCCCAATTTCTTTCACTACTGAACCCATATTCTCATTTTTATATCCTTGAAACTCTAGACTCATCACTCATTCTAATCTTCATCTTTTATCTCCATTAAATTGAATACGTTTCTTCTACAGCACTCAATACAAAACTATAAATAACTGTTTTGTTGTGTTCTCCTAGCTCTCGTTTTCTCAAGTCTCAATTTCTTTTAGAAAAAATGTATATATATACAATGCATAATGTAGTAATGAGATTCAGGGAACTCAGCTTGATTTGCAGAAGATTACTATTTTTATTGTGCAAAGGAAATGAGTCTGTCTATCAATCCGTCACATCAGTCACATAGAAGGTTTTATGGAAAATCTCTAAAGAATTTCATTTATCCATATTGTCAAATACTGTGTCTCTTCTGAGATACATACTTCTGCTAAATTAAAATGTTAAATACATATAGACCTATATTTTCAGAAAATAACATATATGTGGCCAATTTATGTGAAACAGACTTAAGATACTTAACTATAAGAGTCTCAAGAAAAAAGGATTTCAATTGTCAGTTTTCTTACATGAAACTCCTTTCCTTTTTACGCAATACCGGTAGGCAGAAACAATTAGTCAAACAGTACTATCTACTCTTTTTATGCAAGTTTTATATATTATAACTTATCCTTTTCCTCTATAGAAAGTAGCATTGTATTTCTTCTAAAAAGATTACTGACTTGTCTAACAGAATGAAGAAACTTTTTAATCCCACGTCATAGATGCAATCCTCCGTATACTCCTACGGAATACTATACTCTAATAAAAACAAGTTCTTCCAGATCATCAAATTATTATCTCATTGCTAAAATATGTCTTTTCTTTAGTCTTAAAGATAGTCTTATTCCCACGTATACACTTCATTTCGCAAAAGAGTATATGAGTATCAAATTATATAGCAAACTTTCTAAAAAGCTCTAGAAGATTTATATTTTTCCTTGTTCCTACAGTCATACTATAATACTAACTATAATTAGTCATCATTGTCACTAATTAGTCTGCCTTATATATTATAACACTTCCTACTTCCTTCGTCTGCAAATTGTGGTAGCAAAAAAAAACTCACTGGAGTTTTCTCTTACTCTATAGGAGTAAACTTACAAATGAATCAGTATCATCTGTCCCAAAACGACACGTGGACTACTTTTATATTTAAGCTGACACCAATTAACAATGACATTGACAATGGAAGTTGACAGATATTAATTATACGACTACCTATAGATTTACTATCAGAAAGTGTCATATATATATATATATATATACTTTCACTGCCACCACTTTATCTTATGTACATATTAGCACATCTGCTCATTTATGTTCTGCTTCCACATTTTATGTATAAAATATGCTCTCTTGTATGATAGTGAGATTATAGTGGCAAACAGCAACACTACTACAACTTTTACATTTTTATGTAAAGTTCATGCCATGCTGTTGATGTACCTCTGCCCTTTTACTACACTCCATTCTCCATTATAATATATATCCTTCATCATCCATTTCAACCTAATATGATTCTCTCAATTTTTTATATCTGATTAGAAAGAAATCGATCACATCACTCTCTCTTATATATCCTTTCAACCAATACAAAAAGTAACATTCACTTTACTACATTACTCTAACCAATTTACAATTTACCTAAAATCGATGTTGGTATCAAATACTACTAAAAGTGCTACTACCACAACTAGAGCATTAAGCCTGACACTTTGACTTTTAACCATGATGTCTACTAAGCTAAAAGAGTGAGAGAGAGAGAGAGCTTACGTAATTTATATTTTTACACTTAAGGTACAATGTACTAATGTCTAATGTTCGGCTTGTGCTTGACTACTATAATACGCACTTAA
>VCNE01000685.1:0-19113 GCA_009869805.1 Oncopodura yosiiana | reverse complement strand
CAAAAAAGCTAGAGTTTATCATAATACAGATTATGTCGATCAAGATTTTGGTGGTTTTGATGGAAAAGACGCTGAAATGGCAGAATTGGAAGAAGCTGAAGCTAAAGAAATTCAACAAAGACTCACTGCTGAATTAGATGAAAGTGATTTCATGGATTTTTTACCATCAAAATCAGATAAACAGAAAAAATCTGATAGGAAGGTGGTCTTGAAGTTGGATTTTGATAGTTTGAGTCAAACTGAAAAGAAAAAGTTGATTATGAGAGAGTGTCCTGAAGTTGTTCATATGCTGAGTGAATGTAATGGTAAGTTTGTTGTTTTTTAAAAGTATTTTATATTATAATTAAAGGTATTTATTAATAATTTTTATTATTTAACATTCCAGAACAACTGGAAAATGCTAAAACACTATCAAGTAAAATTGAATCACCTGAAATATCAAGTTTTGTTAAAGAATACTATCAAACAAAATACCATACAATATTAAAGTAAGTTAGTAATTTGCAGCATTAATAATTACTATTAATATTCCAAGTAATTAATTTAATTTTTTTTGTAATCTTTGTAGTTACTGTATAAATATTTCTTATTTTCTCTATCTTCGTGCTTGCAATCCTGCAACAAGTAAAGGTCATCCTGTTATTAAAAAAATTCTTCAGTATCGACGACTTCTTGATGAATTAAATCAAGTAAAACCTGAAGAACTAGGTCCATCAACAACAAATATTAAAAAATCTAAAAAGTCCATCAAACCAAAGTCTACTAAGAAAAAGGTGGCAACAACAACAACAACTCCCTATATTGAAATGGGACTTGAACAATCAAATACAACTGAAGAACAAGAAGAAGATAAAAAGGAAGAAGGTGAAAGAAGAGGAATTACATACAAGATTGCCAAAAATAAAGGACTTACTCCGAAACGATCTAAAGAGCAAAGAAATCCTAGAGTTAAATATCGAAATGCATTTCAAAAAGCAAAAACACGTAGGAAAGGTCAAGTTCGTACTCCTCGTACTGAGAATCGTAGATATGAAGGAGAATTGACTGGTATCAAATCTCATGTTGTAAAGAGTATCAAACTAAAGTAATAGTAGAATTCTCTTTGAATAAATTTATATCTCTGTGTGTGAGAGATTTTTTTAAATTAAAAAAAATTACGGAGTGTTTTTTCGTAAGGCAATTTATTAAATTTAAGAAAATAATATGTAATAACACTACAAAGAATCTTCCTTATCCGAGTACTCTTTTGGTATAGATGATGCTGGCATAAGTTCCAATAGTTTAGGATACCATGATTTTTTATCAGTACCAAAAATTTGTATTTTGTCTTGAGTACGATTACTAAGAATTGGTTTAAAGAAATTAAATGTCCAATCAAAGATCCATGGTGCATTAACAACAATAAGTGCAAAAATCCCCTCTAAAATATTGGAAGATTATTTAATTTTAGATTTTGATAATACATCAACACATACAAGAGATTCTGACCAACCTGGGTAATTGGATTCTAAATCAGAGAAACTTTTATATAACATTTTCATTCCTTCTATATGCATCACTTTATCATAAGTCAGTTCTTCCATTCCCAGTATGCAAACAACTTGATCCATATTGCTATTTTCCACAATATATTTCAATGACTCAAAAAGGTGATAGCCAAACTTTATACAATCTTCTCTATGCTCTGGTAGTAACTTGTGAATTACAATACAATATTAAATGTATTATGTAATGAATAGAAAAACGACGGACAGAGCTATTATACATACCTTTCTAGCTTCCCAACGTCCTATAGGAATGTAAATCACTATATAACAATGTAGCATTAAGAATTTTAGTGTGAGAAAATTTTGGCAAGAGAGTTGTTGTATAATTTATGATGTGATACCTGGTCGCTTTTCATTGTCTTCACCAGTAACACGCCAAATGTAATTGTCTTTGATTTGAGGTGGCACTTTCCAATGTAAATATTGCTCAATATTTTTCTCTTTCCTCCATTGGACACACTAGGATTACATAACATTTTCTATTACCACACTTATTTTCAATAGATATTCTACAGAGGTTTCCTCACCTTTCGTAACATTGTTTCTGCATCTTTAACTGATTGCTCTCTAGCTAAAAAATGAATCGTACATTATTTATAGACTACACATTTTTGTAGAGGAATCAATATACCATCAATATAATAAATACCTCGTAAAAATCTAATACGATCATTATCAGTCATAACTTCATCCAAGTCTCTAGTTTTTGAGTTGAGCTATAGGTGTAAATTTTATTTCTTAAAAATCAGACTTAAATAAAAGTTATAAATCAAATACTGTTGTACCTCTTCTAATGCGAGTCTTTCCTGGTCATCTTTCGGTTGAATTATATACATTTTGTAATCCGGATACAGACACAAAATAATATAGGTAACTGTGTGAAACTCAGACGAGGAATACACAACAAATGCTCCTACTACTTGCTCTTGATTTTGAAGTGAGTTAGCTCAAAATAGTTTGGCTATTAAAATGACGTAAATTGTACATAAGAGAAGAGATAACATCATGAAAACTGGAGTATTATGAAGCAAGCATAGGGAGTATTTATTTTTTTTATTGCATTGTGATGAGAATAAATACTCCAGACTCAACACTCTATATAAATATAATCACACAATATCAAAATGCGCTTATTATGTCTTATCACAGCTTCACCTTCACTCTATACTCACTCTATAAACAGTAATATCATAAATTGAATAGTTCCATTATATCCGAAATTGAGTGAGGAAGGCAAAACGAATATTAAAACTTGTCCACTATATAACATGTTTGCTTCCCATATGTATGTAAATAAATATCAATATTATATTTCATTCAAAATATAAGGAGGTTCATAACCAGCACTGATACGTACTAAGCACTGTACATACATATATATCTTGAACTAGATTTAAGGCAAAAGTTGATACTAAAGGTCATCAATTCAATTGCATATTGCTTATGATATTACTTTTTATGTTATCAAATGAACTCACAGTGCCAATGTCTTTTATACACAATGTGACATTTTATCTTTAGGATGCCGTTTTCTATAGTTTTCTATAGTCAAAAATGGTCGGCAGAATATGCTGCAGAATAAGGATAGGGTCATTAAAGTATTATATTGAATAATTTTGCATGGCAAGGTTATTATATTATATAAAAATGTCAGCACATTTATTTCAGAAATATATATCTCTTTAAATTATTGATTGATTGATTTGATATAAACAGATATATAGCAGATATCAAAAAAGTTATTCTATATACTCTTTCCCTCCTTGTTTAAATCAATCTATTTATATATTAAATACACAATTTTTTGACTATTTGTATACTTTATAATACCAAACACCATTATAAGTATTATTTACAATCTTTGTTCTGTACATTTTGCGAGATAATGTAGATAATTAGATGATAAGAAGAATATTGTTTACTCCATCCCACATCACAGATTACATTTTTGACCTTATAATATATACGTATGTTTTTATATGACATCATAGAGAGAAAGAGAGAGCTTATTGAATAATTGCATCTTTATTATTCTCATCATTAGTAAGAGAGGCAATCAATTCTGGATCTTTGTAGGTCGAAGGAAGACTCTCAGGTGGCATAAATGTTAGAAATTCTTTCATCCATTTAGTTTTGTCAGAGTCAAATACTTTGATTTTGTCCAATGTTCGTTGCGAGAAGATTGGTGAGCAAAATGTTGAATGCAAATGAAAAAATCCATGGAGCATTGATGACATAGCAAGTTTTTAACACTTCTGGATAATTACGCTCAAGAATTTGAAGTGAGCTTCTGAGAAGACTCAATGCTACAAAAAAAACAACACAAAAAATTATTAAATATTACTCTCTATGTAATAATAAGCTAAGCCGGCCATGATCTATAAATCATCATGTAACACACAATATAATCAATAAATGAGAAAGTAAAACGTGATTTTTGTTTGCATATGTAAAATAATGTGAATTATCATCACGCAAGCAAAAAAAGGTAAAATAAATATTTCAATTACTTTTTTAGATCAATTTTTTGGTAGCTTAGTTGTACCAAATCAAGAACCAAAATCATATTGCTTTGCTTGCATTCTCTCATTTTTCTCATAATGACTTCAAACAAGTGATAGCGAAACTTGCAAATTTCATCAGTAAGTCCAAGCTCAATCATTTCTCTGGCTCTCCTGTGTAATTAAAAAAATATTTATCAAGCTCAAGTATTTATTAGTGAATTGTCTTATAAAACAGTCAACTTACCATATTCCTAAAGGGCACCAGACCACTAAAAAGGAGAAGCAAAATATGATTAATTAATTAACCTGATGTCATTGCCATAAGACACTGACCCAAAAAATCTCATGTAGCATCATGTATGCTAACTAGTCAATTGGGCAGCCAACTCTAATGTATAGCATGCATACATATGTAGCACTAATCATGTGTGTGTCCCTGTGTTCAATTGTCTTATGTTCTCAGGAAAAGGGAAGGTGTGAAATTCTCTCAATATATATCAACTATAACTTCATTCATATCACATAACTTTTTTATAATGTATTTGTGTTATGTAGCAGGTAGTAGATAATCTTGTACTTGTTTACACATTTACTTGTCCTTCCTTCATTGAAATGTAATATTTGTATATACGACAAAAAGCTGCCTAAATGATATTGAGTTTTCCTTTTCATACTATTGTTATCTACAAATATCTTTCTAGCATGCAAAATTTCTAGAATTCTCACTACTTGAAGGAAAATGCATTAAAGCAGAAGTATAGTAGCTTTTAACAACCTATTATTAATAACAAAATCTATACTCTCTATGATGATCTTGATACTCACGTCATAATTCAATTCATGAAGTATACAAGACAAGCTATACTACTATACCACAAAAAGGAGGAAAAAACTATATGTATTTTATGTAGTATATGTAGCTCCTTGCTTACTTGCATCTTTTTGCATATTAAGTTAGCAGGTCAGTGTCAGAGTTGTCTAGTCTTGTATGTTATAGGAATTATATGTACTTTTGCTCTATTCATCTATTCACCTTTGATCGGTAGCTACTCAAAAAAACTTGATCTACTCTATCTTGTAGTATATACCATCTCTGTGATCTCTCACTCGGAAATAATAATATGTGAAGAGCATAAACAGAGAGGAAAGATTTGGGAAATTGTAGAGATTCTATTCAATTGAACAATAATTTGAGATGAATCCAAGATTTTCCAAGGCTGTCATGTTCATCTTTACTACTACTACTACTTAAAGTGGTTTCTATTATGAACTATATTTTCCTTGTGGTTTTATAATAAATGTCGTCTTCTTACCTGGTCTATTGCCATAATCCTCTCCACAAAGTTCATAGATGAAATCCTCTTTCAATGGAGATGGTGCTTCATAATTCAAAAATGATTCAATGTTGATCTCCTTTCTCCATTTGATTGACTACTCAGACATGCGATAATTTAAGCAAAGATATATTGTCATTAGCATACAATGAGTTGTCGTAACGCGTGCAAAATTGTGCAAAAAATGGTTGAGGGTAAGCAAGACTATTGTTTAAAAGCAATTAAGAAACTATGTACATATACGTAAGTGTAAATACTACATGAAAGAGGAATTATAATTGCGTTAGAGACACTCTACTGCAGTTGACAGAGCAAGTGTAGTGTCTGTTTTCGTGAGTCGTGACATAAATAAATTCTTAGTGATATAAAAAGCAGGAAGAATGAATAAATCTCAATGCAATGCAATAAGAATGACAAGAAGTAAAGTGACAAAATACAAAACATAAATTCTTATTTAAAACCACACACATATATGTACATATGTATGCGGACGTATGCTAGCCACTAAAAGGTGTAATAGGCAATATCTATGTACATATTTGACCTAATTTTTTATACTGTCAACATTTAATTTATTCTAATGCAAAAAGCAAAGCGGAACATGTCTTATGTCTCAAACTGGTTTCCTTACATTACGAAGCATTGACTCTGCTCTTTGGATTTCCAAGTTTCTTGCTGTTAAAATTTAAAATGCAAATCAAAATTAATACACACAAATTTTTCTTCATAATTTTATTCATTTTCTCTCTCTCATTACCTCTTAAATAACGAAGTAATGTCAACTCATCTTGCTCCAAATCTGATACAACAAGCTTAAATTTTTCCAAAGCTTCAGCTTCTCTATTATCTGGTGGCTGGATATACATTTTGAATTTTCAAATATTCTCACAAATCACTTCCTTTCTAAAGCACTGCACAATACAACAATATGAAACGACTCACAAGATGCAACTGAATTGATAAATTTCTCTTCTTCAACTAAAGAGAAATCTTCTGTGTAGTAGAGATTGTTGTTGAGTTGAGACTACTCTAACCTGTCTTGACCAATGCACCTAAAGAGACTGAGAGAATGGCTCAGCTCAGCTATACTATTTTTACCTATAAGATGACAACAATGACGTTTTTTGTGGGTATACAAACTTATTATGTAGAAGAGATTAGTTGTGATGGGTATTAATTTTTTATCCTATATGATACATAGCTCAACTCAACTCTCTTACTAAATACTACTAAAGCTCTTCTATAATAGTCAACACTTGTATATATAAGTAAGTACTAATAGGATATGAAAATGACCTCAGCAGTATTTCTTAGAGAAAAGGAATTAACAAACGTGATATTACACTATAGTAGTACGTCAGATGAACAAAATACAAAAGGGGTTGATTATCAAAATGCAAAAATTGTATATATGAGTGTACGAGCGCCGGCCAATGTAATATAACAATGTGTGAGTATGAGTAGATGAGAGAGAACCTTGTATTACATCTTTAGAAATTGTTTGACTTGTTGGCTCTTATGTTAGTAGCAGTTTACGTGAGCAAGACTCTTTAGTACCTTTGACTCTTATTTTTGACTTATTTGCCACCTGTATATATCTACCTTTAAAAGTCAACACAATGTGTATATGACTTTTTGTTTCACTATATAATGTGCAAAAAAACCTTGAACCATGAGTATATATTGTGTATATAATTACAATCATATCATTTAGTAATGTGAGCAATCACCAGAACTGACAGAGAGTATTTTGTACATATTAAATTTAACAGTGACTTTGATGCTGTTTTTACATCACCATTTACAACAAGTTATGGCTATGAGTTTTGGATGCATAACTGTCAAATTATAATGCAAGGGCAAGAAACAGAGGAGACTCTCTCTCTCTCTGCTGCATGAAATGAGTACAATGTAAACTAATTGTCTCATATGACTTTCTTGACTTTTTGTCTTAATTTCAGAGAGAGAGAGATTAACAATTATTATAGGTCAAGAGAGCAAAGTCATCGGCAAACCATAATGAGTGAAAAAACAAATTCAATTACCAATACTAATAGTAATATCTCACTTCTCTCACCATTTTGACTACTTCTTTTACCTCATCATTATGTCATTTGTTATTATTATTATTATTTTGTAGTGTTTATATAATCATGAGATAGGTTAAAAATCATTGTAGAGTAAAGACCTTGAAATATGTAACTCTGCTTATAATACATTGTTACATAGTGAAAAAACATTAAATTTATGAATACAAGACTCAATATTCTAACGCCAAAAATTTTGACATTCTAGACGAGAGATTTTAGTTACTCCATTTTCTTCTCAAGGTAGTAGCATATCAGCAACTCTAGATAGAGATTTCATAGTACAATTTTCTTTTGCGATAAAGTTAGCATTATATCAAGCGAAGTGGAACGATTGTTGTGTTTACATGTTATAGAGAGATTTTGCATTCATTAACTATTATTAGCTATAGTTTTATGTAACCTTATATGTTGTTTAGGTAAGCGACTAATACAATTATATCTTGAGTGTTACTACTATTCTTGAATTGTTCTAATGTATTGTGTAAACAGCAAGTTATCATTTAATCTTTCACTTTGCAATGACTAATATAAAACTCAATGAGTGACTAATAATATTGCATCCTAGTGCACAATAACTATAATTACGTACAACTAACAAGATGTAATGCTAGATATTATTGTGTGCGGCTTAAGATATATTACAATAGGAACTAGTAGAATTGTTGACTACTGGTAATAAAACTATGTATTGTAGATTAAGAGTTCACATAAGGTTCAATAATTTTGTAAGTATTTGGTTTCGCTTCTTGATTTTTCATTCGTGAGCTAAACTCTCTCATTATGTCATAATGTCTTTGGAATATGATGTAAAAGTGAGACGATTACATATGAAGATGAAGTAAGGCTCGCCTTGTGATGTGATGATGAGTAGTCATTGCAATATATGTATATTGAGTAAGATAAGCATACATTGGCCTAAAAAAGATAATTCTCAGTTCATCTTAAATTTAAATATACATACAATGAACGTCTTTATTGATCTAAGCTGTTGCCGATTGATTGACCTACATATGTTTGTTTTATCTTTAAGAGTTGTTCTCCATACTTGTAGTATAATGTCTTGGAAGATTTTTTTCACTTGCATATTTGAGCAATTCAGGCAGCCATTTGGTTTTGTCAGAATTGTAAACATGGATTTTGCTTTGGATATGATTTGAGAGTAGAGGTTTGATGAAACTCATCACATAAGGAAAAAAGAATGGAGCTGCGTGTTACGTCAATAGAGGAATTACAATGGTTGTTAATTGACTTGTTTATAAAGTGCTAAAATGTACTGACCATTTACAATATAGATTTTCCACATTCTCTCAGGGAAATGTTCAGAAAGGTTCTAATGATTTAAGAGTACAAATATATCAATTAGTGTCTCGTGTGTGTATNCACATTCTCTCAGGGAAATGTTCAGAAAGGTTCTAATGATTTAAGAGTACAAATATATCAATTAGTGTCTCGTGTGTGTATATAAAATGTTTGGTCATTATTAAATTTTTTGGAAGCTACCTTGAAACAAGAGTGAAGGACTTGCATGACTAAAAAAAGGAAGCACTTTTAGTAATGAGATTCTCATATAGCTTATTTAAATATTTACCTTCTAAGCTTGCTACCTGAAAATTTTATATAAAAATTAGTCTTTAATATTTAATGGAGATTATTAATATGAATTCTACTTACTTTCCAAAATGTCAATTCTTCCAAATCAAAAATGGCTATACTCTGATCCACTTGACTTTGCCTAATTGTGTGATCAAAAAAGCTTAGGAGGTGATAAGAGTATTTCATTATTTCATCTTTGAGTCCTTTTTCTAATAGCTCTCTAGCATTCCACCTGCGATTTGAATTACAATTATCCAATTATGTTGAACATCTTGTAGTTTTTTGTTTAAAATTGTTTATTTACCTGCCCATTGGAACATATAAAATTGCTCTTCCAACAAAGTCATAGCCAGAGCACTGGAAAACAAAATCTTTTTGAACCTCATCTCCAGGATTGTACAGGAAATATGAGTCAATATTAATTTCTTCTTTCCATTTGACACTCTACACATAATTAAAAATGTGTAATATATTGTTGTGACATCTAATTGCAATTAAATTAATTACATACTCTACGTAAAAGATCCTCTGTCTTTATCCAAATGATGATCTCTAGCTGTAATTATTCACATTTAATTGAGTTCTTAATATGCATCACATTATCTTTATTATTAATACCTCGCATGTAACGCAGTAGAGTTACGTCTAAATCTTCCAATTTCAAATCTTCAGTTCTGAGTTTAAACTGAAATTAAAATATCATACGTAAATTTAACTTTTATTATAGCCTATATTTAATTGTTTTACTTCTTCCAAAAGTTTGCCTTCGTCTTCATTTTCAACGTGTATCATTTTGGAAATATTTATCTAATATTTATTTATTCTGCACTGCCAACTGGCTCCACAGTTCTTATCCAGAATCACAGAAAAGTAGAACTTTATGAAAGGAAAGTGATGAACCAACTGAACTTATGTAATATATCATGTAGTTACTTATTGATGCCTCAATTCAAACATGAATTAAAAAAACATCAAAGAATCATCATTGAATGGCTAAAGTTCTCTCTCTCTCATTATCTCACTATGCATTTACATATATAAAGATGCATGCTATTTCTTTTATATGCTAGAATACCTATTAGGGAAAAACTTGAGTGTAATTCATATGTGAAATTCTCAATGAGAAGAAGAATAAATTTTTGGGAATAATAATGTAATGTCCTTTTTATACTATATAGGATGTATTAATAAGGTGTATTATATTAGAGTACAAATGTAATGAGAGTTTTGAGGAAAATTACATTTTAAAAACTTTTGTTAGTGGTCTACCAGCAAACCAAGGTTAGAAAAAATCCTCGCATTTACTAACCTAGTTTTCTTATGGTTTTCAAACTTCCAATTTGAAAGTAACAGGATGAAAACGGTACAATATAGGAAAGAAATGAATAATGATGGAAAATATGTAACTGAAAATTGCATTATAATTATATATCTTTAATCGTCAGAAACACATCAGCTTACAAAAAAAAACATGAGAAACACTTTTTAAATATGGTAGAAAAAATGATGATATTGTTCAGTGTCAAAAAAATTTCAATACTCATCTTCTTCTTCTGGTACACAAAATAATCCACTGCTATGCTGTCTTTGGCCTACTGGACATACTACCATTGTATCTGGAACATCTCCTATCTATATTTATATAAAAAATACTTTAAAACTTCTGTTGTATTAAAATTTTTTTTAATTAGTCAATTACCGATAGAGCCCATCTTGGCCTACGAATAGCATCTTCAATATAATACGATTTTCCAGTATTGACATACAAAAATAGGAGGATGCACGATAGAATTAAAATTCTGGCTGTCCAACTTTTCATCTTGAGAGTGTTATACAAATCGAGCACTATATGGACTTTAATGACTGGACTTTTTTAACTGCGTGTCGACTTGATGATTTGAGAATAAGACTCTGTGTTCAATCTTTAAGAAGACTGTTAAGCAAGTATGATGTGTTGATACTCAATTTATTATAAAGTTTCTGCCCTTGATTACTGCTCTTATTATTACTGCTAGTACAAACCACAAGCGTAAAGTAGTTTTAAATAGCTTGAGCCAAACTAAGTTGGTGATGATGCTCTTAATATGAGTAAATTAAACGTGATTTATAAAGCAAGGGTAAATCAAATGCATTGAGAGTGCAATAAATGATACATCATTTGGAAAAAAACATATGAATGACTTTTATTCGTTTATTTCTTCTTAGAAATAAAATGTCAAAGTTAATTTTAACTGCACTGATTCATAAAGTCATAAGATATGTGTGATTCATATATATAATTAAATTAACGGAAGTTTTGGTAAAGTTGCCTGTATCACAGTATATCATTTAAGCTTTAGAGCATTCTCATTCATCTTTGTAAATTGATGGTACACATTCTTCTGGGATTTCCTCAAGTAAAGCCTTCATCCAAAGTGACTTGTCAGAATCAAATATATGAATTTTGCTAAGTGTCGAGCCTGTAAATGCTGGTTTCAAGAATTTGAAAGCATATGTAAAAATCCAAGGACAATTAATCACGAAAGCTTTTCCAAGAATCTCAGGAAAGTATCTATAAAAGTTAATTTAAGACATTAGTTCTCTTTACATGTAGATCTTAAGAATGATGAATGATTCTTACTTTTCAAAATCCTGAAAGGAATTATACCACATTCCCATTACTTCCAATGAGGCGCATTTGTAATAAGAGAGCTCCTCTTGTCCACAAATGACAATCATTTGTTTACCACCACTTTTCATCAACCCATTTTTGTAATGTTTCCAACATGTAGTAACGAAAGTGTACCAAATCTTCTTTTGTACAAAGTTTTTTCTCCAGTAGCGTCCTAGCATTATAGCGGCCTAGTGGCTATATATATGCATTAAACAAATGAATGATAATTTCATTGGTAATTTAAGAGTATATATGAATGTATAATAGTCACCATTGAAATTACTGAAAAAGAAAAAGGAGACACGTTAATTAATTTATGTTTTACAAAAGAGGAAAATATAATTTGTGGTTTGCTTACTTGGATTTCCGTTCTTAGTATGACCTGTGAGTTCAAATTTCATGTCATCAGCAATTACTTGTGGAGGCTGCCAGTCTCTATACGATGAAATTTTATTTTCCTCACGCCATTTGATACACTATATAATTAGTAAAAATTTGTCTCGTGTCGAAGCTTATTTAAAAATGAGATTTAATTAGCTTACATTTCTGAGCATTTCCTCTGCTTTCTATTGTAAATCAAGTTCAAAAAATATTATAATTACAACAGTTGTAATGGTATAATTAGCTAAAAGATTTGTACCTGTAGGTCATGGTTTCTAGCTGAAAAAATAAGAGTTGTATTTTTACATAATTTTTGTAATACTTTTAGGCTTAGGAATAAAAACCTTCAACTTACCACGAAGGAATCTCAATAGCATGTCATCTTTTTGCTCCAAATCGCTGACTTTCAGCTTAAACTATAAATGACAATATTAATGTAAAAATTTCATACTATATTTTTATATTTTTATATTATTATTTTATTTACCTCGTTTAGAGCTTCTCTTTCCTTTTCAGTTTGCGCTTCAATCATTTTTTGAGTCGATTGTCAAAACTCTTTCACACAACAAAATTAAAGAAGCAACTAAAAATATTGAGGAAACTCAGCACAGTAATTGAATTGATTGTATGCAATTTCAGCAATGATGTAGTCAAGTGAGGCAACAGGCAACAAGCTTATCACAAACTGTCTGTATCTTTTATCAGTAGCACTTTTTTCTCTCTCAAACTGCTATATATTTTTTCAGAGACAAATATATAAGTATATAACTCGCCTACTCTGATTGTTCAAGCTTGTGTATATCAGTTAGTTATCAAAAATGTGACCGATTAACTAAATTATTAATGATTATTATTGACAGATCTCTCAAATTTAATAAATTGTATAGCTGTTTAAACTAGTACAACAAAAGTATCTCTCTCTCTGTACTATTGCGAATCTGGTTCACTACTAATAATTCCAATTTGATTGTTCATAATTATAAGGATGATGCTTCCTGCTGAATGTATTATAGTGTTGCAGTTTTTTTTTCACTTCCCCGTTGGAAGTGAAATAAAAACACTTAATTATTTGCTGATGGACAAGGCTACTACGTCCCAACTAATAAGTCTCATAATAATATTATATGCATTAGTTGTGGAAAAGCCAAACCATTCATCTATTCAATGTAGAAGCGCATGATGTAAGCAAAAATATATAAAACCATAGTTTTTGCATGAATTGGAGTTTATATTGGGAAAATTGAGAGATGCTTGTGAAACTCTATATTAATATATTTCATACATACATATATGTTGTTTTTAACTTCTTAGGAATGACCTTTGCGATTTGAGAAGTTGAGATAAGAAATGAGTTCAGAGGTGAAATTAATTTTATTTTTTCTCATCTCTTTGCGACTGGACGAAGAGAGAATATGTACAGAGATTTTCTTCTGAGAAGTCGTAAACTGCAATTTGTCTTTAAATCTTAGAAAGAGAACTAATGTCAACAGACTAAAGCTAATTCTCAATCCAATGAAAAACATACATATCATTCGATATGGTAAAGAAAATCAACATTATTGTTTTATATGACTTGCATATTATACTTGCGTGAGAAATTATATTATGCTATGGTATACAAGTATGAGTTCATGAGAATCCTACGAGAATATGTAATAGAATATAGAGGTAGATATCAACAATGAAGCTACAATAGGAAAGAGTTGTTTTCCTTGTGTTTATTCATCTTGTTATATTAGATTACAACATTTACGAGCACGAGTCTCAAATTGACAACCTTGAACTTGTCTTGTTTCATCTCTCTCTTCTTAATAAATGATAAAGGTAAATTATATTGATTAGTAGTCATTTATAGTATCATATGAGTTAGCCATGTGACACATGTAACGATTTTGTTCGGATTAAATATTTGATTAGATCTCAGAAGAAGTAGCAGATGTCCATGGAAGAGTTTTATAATTAAATCAGAAGCAATTTATACGTCAAGCTAAAATCATCAATTGCCAATTTATTGAAGAGTGAGACACTTTTCTACAATGGAATATACCGGTGTATATTGTTGATGCATTTACATTACAAGATGTAGCATTTTCTGGAAATCCTGCTGCAGTTTGTCTATTGAACAGTGACGTAAGTAATGCACATTAAATTAATTAGATTTGATAAAGTTGCTATATAAAATGTTCTAAATTGAATAGGACGACATTTCAGACAGTGTGAAACAAAAAATTGCAGCTGAACTAAATTTATCAACAACATTTGTATCAAATGCATGGTCCAAAGGCAATGCTACTAACAATCCTTTAAAAAGGACAATCCGCTTTTTCATTCCATCAAAAGAAATTCCAATTTGTGGACATGCTACTCATGCATCATCAAAAGTCATATTTTCTCTTTTGGAAAAACAATTGAGTTCTAACAATGAGGTTACAACATTAGAATTCGAAACAAAAACTAAAGGAACTCTAAAAGTAACAACTTCATGGGCCAACAATTTAATTACTTTAACATTAGCAGCAAATCAAACTATTCCTTTTCCACCTGAAGGAAATTCTGCAAATTGTCAATGGCTATCAAAATTAATTGACAATATTTTAGGTTCAGAATTGTCATCTAATATAATTGCTGATATTAGATATAGTCCAGTAACTAGAATTTTAATGTTACGCTTAAATGATACTAAGAAAGATGCATTAGATCTTGTGAGGCCAAATTTTAAAACTTTATTGGAAATTGATACTAATCAAATGATTAATGGAGTAAGTGTTACTGTAAAAGGAGAATGTGACAATGGCTATCCTCATTTCTATTCAAGATTCTTTGCTCCATGGGATAATAATAATGAAGATCAAGTTTGTGGTGTCGCTCATACAGTTCTAACTCCATTTTGGTTTAATGAGCTTCGAAAATCTAAAATATTGCTAGCTAGACAAAAATCTCAAAGACAAGGTGACTTATATTGTGAACTTCATGGAGATTTTGTACGATTAAGTGGTCAAGCTCGAATTGTTCTTAGAGGTAGTATGAATTGTTAAATAATAAACTTTAAGTTGACTACCAAAATGTAAATTCTTTATTTCTTATATAAAACAACATTATTCATATAACCATAAATATAATAATACATTTGACTTTATATATATATTGAGTTGCTTTTTTTTGCACAAGTTTTTCTTTTATGAGATACATAAATATATATTTTTGTTCATTATAGTTACTTTTCTAAAGATATAGGAACTACTGACTAAAAAACTAAGACTCATTAAAAATATTTTATTAAAAAATGGCATTTTCATGACAGATTAAATTAACATAGAACGAAACTATAAGAGTTGTTTTAATACTTTATAAAAAAAATAAATAATAATATTAATCGACCTGTGTGTAAACTAACTGGAGTAATAATAATGACATGTGTGTGAAAAACAGCAGCAGGAACATGCATGCAGGATCAAAAGTTTTTTCTAGAGATTTCTCATTTTTTGAATATCAGTCAGTCAGTTGCTTTAGGAAGGAGAATAAGAAGAAGAAGCAAGAGACAGCACAATTTTGACATTAGACAGCAAAATATAAAATTAAAGATGAAAAGCAATATAACTTACTGACTGAGAGATTTGCAAAGTAAAATATATAATTCTACAACAACAGCTTTTATGTATAGTGTTTAGTGAACATCATATCTACAGACCTGTTTTGGGAGTAAAGTATATTGCACAAGGTTATTATCATAAGAATGTCAATATAATAATAATAGAATATATGATATACAATTAAAATGTCGCCTCCAAGAAGAAAACAATCTGAGGCATTTTTTTTCGTTGGGAAAAATTTGTTAGTAAGATTAGTTTAAGTAGTATATTTATGATGTAACAATATTGTCAGAAAGTGAGTCTCTTTCTGCATTGTCATACCCATAGTTTGTCTCTCCAACAGGATTTTGTAATATTTTTACTTCTCGATCTGGCACAAGTGTTCTCGCCCACTATGTAAAACATATATTGTATGTTAATCTTTTACTAACTATTAATAGATTAAAAAACATATTTTAATTTAAGTACATACCCGAAAGCCATCAAATAATGTACATCCCATAGATATCATCACATGAAGAATTAGGTATAGGCAAAAGGTCAAATATAAAAATCCAAATGTAGAGACAGAAAGGTAAACCCACCAAGCTTTCGGAAGTACAGATGTTACATAGTAGCCGACAAAGTACATATTAATTCCTATTACTACTGCAGATAAAACGGAAGATGCAACTTTGTTGAATCTGTTAAAAGATAACAGTATAAAATTAGAAAAGTTATTGTTACTAAATATGTTTCATAAACTTACATCCCATTTTTAAATTCTCCCATGATGTCAGCTGAACTTGTCATCGATATCACAGGTAAAAGAGCAAAAGGTAATTGAAGGCTCATGAGAGCATTTAACAGATCGTTCATTCCTACGTTAGAAAAGTATAATTTAGATGCTTTCTTTATTTATATGTAAAAATAAGATGTATATATACCTGATACATCGGTGATGTCTTTGAAAAATGCTACAAAAAATGTTGGCAAAATAGCAATTGTACGAGTAAGTAAAACTCTTTTCCATCGAGCCCATTTCAGATCTAAGAATCCCTGTAAATGTACAAATTACATTAAAAAATGTAATTTTTAATGGCAATTCAAAGAATCCTCACCTCCATAACAAATTGACCAGCATACCTATACAGAGTATAAAATGTATACATACATGTATTAGTGATTCATGGTAATATTCCAAGTAAAGTAATTTAATCTTACGTTCCAGTCATAGTTGACGATTGACCAGCAGCTAAAATACCAATAGCCCAAATATACATAGCAATTTCTCCATAAGTACATCCTAAAAATACACCTCCTTTATAGATATCTGGTTGAAATTCTTCTGTATTATTTGGAAAAATATCAGTATGTGTATTATGATGAGCAACACAGACATCTAAAATTTCAGCATTGGTTTTCTTATGACCATCACTATCCCACATTCCTGCAGCAAAAACTGATACGACTGATAGATTGATTAGGAAAGATACAAATAAAGCTATTCCAGCTTCAATGAAGAAATATTTATTTGCTTCTCGCACACAAGCTGGCTTTGAACGATCAATTCCTCGACTTTTGACTAAGGCTGAATGAAGATATAAATTATGTGGCATTATAACTGCACCTACAACACCGACAGCTTGAAGAAGTACTCTTTTATCACAGTCAGGACATATTGGAAGAAACATTCCTTTCAGAACTTCACCTTGATCTGGTGCCACTTTAATATACTATTATAAGCACAATAAGAGTTAATTATAGAAAGCCATCATTTTTCAATTAACAATTTATTTAAATACCTCATAGCCAAAGGAAATTGCCATCACAGTAATCAGTGTAGCGAAGAAAGCTTCCAATTTCCTTAGGCCATATTTATCCAAAAATAAAAATGTAAATGTATCAGCAATTGTTATCAGTACACCACCCCAAAGTGGAATTCTAAAATAATATACAAAAAAAGAATAAACATATTTATTTGTATAGTACTTTAATATCTATATATATACATTTGTCAACAAGGTTATTGTCAATGTTTGTATTGATAAACTATACATACAACCACACTAAATATATATATAAATCATAGGGCAATGATCTCAAAATATAGAATTTCTACTTACGCTTTATTTGATAGGAGATAAAATGCAATAGCAGTACCAATAACTTCTTGCATATCAGAACCAATAATTGCAATTTCAACCATAATCCAAAGTATTACTCTAGGCACAACTGGATATTTTCGATAACATACTTCGGCTAAATGCATCCCACTAACGACTCCAAGACGAGCTAAGCAAAAAAAATAATGGATACTTTTAAACTCCGAGTTCAATAATGTCAATATATAAAGATCTACCTGCCAGTCTTTGCATCATTTAATCCTAAGATTGTGGACCACATTAGCACCCATAATAATTTATATTGAGCAACTGCACCAGATTGTAAATCGGACTCGATATTTCCAGGATCCAAATAAGCTATCTGTAAAATTATTATAGTGACATTGTTATTAATTACATAATAAATTGGTATTAAATATTATGTTTTCTTACACTCATAAGAAATCCTGGACCTGTAAAAGCCCATAGTTTACGAATACTAAATATTTCCTGTATCAAAAATTAAGCAACAATTAAAAACTTATAGTACTTCCGCATTATTGAGACTTATAAGAAAATGATATTACAGTAGATCCAGTATCCGGAATAGGTACGACTTCATCAGTAAAATATGTTTGTCTTTGATACTCAGAACAGCCAGGATCATTGTCATCTGGCGTAATATTGTCATTAGTGTCATTTGGATTGATTATATGCACATTAGTTTGATTGTTGTCCTCTGGACGTTGTTGACTAGAATTCTCTTCAATAGATACTGCCATTTCGAACAATTGTCCCATATAACAGAGACTGGACCAAAATTATTGCGAATTTGTAGTATAGCACAGTAGCTAAGCACCAATAGATATAAAATTTTATACAGTACTGTTCCACTAATGTCAATTACACATTTTCCTTGCTCCTTCTTGCACTGTCATTGAACTAAAAAAAGAACTCGTAAAATTCAATTCCGAGACTAGAACAATTTACTTTTGAGTGTTGTTGAGTATATATTTCTTAGTTATAAAAGAGAGTGATACGGAAAAGTGACATTGACTAAACTAAACACAATGTTATGACTCATTATATTACTCTTATTTATCAATATTTCACAGAGTTTCTGACCTGACTAACATTTTAATTTGACTGCAACTTTCCTACTACTGTGTAGAATATTATTATATTTCTTCTCTCATTCTATTCCTTTTTATCACATGTTTAGTACATTTACGTACGTATATTGTATATGAAATGTATAGATTAGCTTTTTGCTTCACAAATAACGTATCTCTCTTTTTCTCCTGTACTATTTAGGAATATTTTTAGTAAGTACGTGA
>VCNE01000682.1:0-15347 GCA_009869805.1 Oncopodura yosiiana | reverse complement strand
TTGACGCAGTGTACAGAATTCTTTATAGCATGCGTCGGTTTCCCTTGTGTAATATATTTCTTATATAACGCACTGAAGATAATTATACGTATACATAACTATATAGCTCCTCCAAAAAATCTATTTGATTTCAGAACTTTTATACAAGTAAAGACTTTATAGTAACATTGAAGAGGGTTTAGTGCTTAGAATACAAAGAGTGAAGAGGATGAGTTCTTTTTTTACTCTCAATGCATAAGATATGTACAAGAGAGTAATAGAAGTTGAGAGTGAGCAACAGTCTATTTCTCTATGTCGGCACATTTTTTTGCATAACTTATGATTAAACTTTCATATTTACTCTAGTATAAGAGAAAGCCCATGCTTTAATTGAAATGGTAATATTTTTTACCTATAGAAAATTATCATGAATTAGATATTAACTTTTGGAGTAACTAATTATCTTTGTGTTGGTAGTCGCCACAGAGCTTTAGACATAAAACAGAACTTTGGGTAATAGAGTCATTATAATGAACGAAGAGAGAAAGAAAGAGGAAGAAGAGAGAGAGAGAAAGTGAATGAGCTTGAGTTAAAGTTGCGACTTGAGAAGAAGTTTAGTTGAGACTTGAGTATATTACATAGAAGATGAATACACTAAAGCTCACACACGAAATAGACACTAGACATACGTCTTTGTCGGACAGGATTAAAATGGTTATTTGCACTTGTAAACTATGCCAAATGGAGCTGAGTGCATTTTATATGTTCATTCTCATCATCTGGAAAGATGTCTTTGAAGAAGACTTGTGTATATAATCTACATACCGCATCACATCACGTAAAGCAAGACGCGTTTACTACGTGTATCAATCCATCTTTTAATGCAAAGTAGCTTGATGTAACATCTACTGCCTACTGTCACAATGACATCTCATCTTATGCTACTGTATACAAGAGCTTACAAATCTAATGTCAGAACTACACAGTTACAAGACTCACCTTATGTAAATGGCTTTTAATGGATCACAGAAGCAAGAATTTGGCTAATGATATTTGTATTCATTTGCTATGCAGAAGTGCAATGCACTTAAAATTACTCATTCCTATTAACTCTCACAACACATGACATTAGAACAGAACAAAATCTTATCTACTGCTTTCACCCCACATACACCCTTGCAACTTATAAATTGTTCTATATATAGTTAGCAGAGATAGCATAGATAGATAGTATTACACAAAAACATTACATAAAATTACATTACACAACATTTCCTACTCTCTCTCTCTCTCTCTCTCTCTCAAGATGAATATAAGTTAAGAGAGAAGGAGTAATACATATAAACTGTATAGCGCTATACTTTATACAGATGGATAGATAGACAAGCACATCATTTGATCACTGAATCCCAAATGGAATTTCACTCTCACATGACGTTTTCTCTACTATACTATATACAAGACTTATTTTGTATCTCGTCAAACACATTTATTTTAGTGGAAGCTGAGAGTATATACCTTTATAATGTATGTAGCAGTCGAAGTCTTGAAGGCTCATCTCATTCACTAATGTAGTTTCTCTCTCTCTCTTTCCTCAGAGCAAATTTTATATATATGTACTCATACCATTTTGCTATCTTGTAAGACACAGTTGAATAGACAGATGTAATATATTAGAAGAAGCATATATATATATATATACTTATATAGTGCTCATGATCTACTCTACTTGAATCAGTTTTTTACTCTACTAATGTGTTTAAGGAGATAAAAGTGTACTATGCCATCGAAATTGAAGAGCAGGTAATGTCGAAAGTTGAAAGAATTGGGGCATTATGAACTTAGATGTATTTTAGACATTTTTGCAATTTCTTTAGATAAACTACTATGCATATGTGTTGTGCATACGCTACTCACTCACTTTCACTTGATCAAAATGAAAACGTCTTAAAAGTAAAAGGCAACAAACAACTTTCTCTTTTCTCTCTTTGCATATGTAGTTTCATCCTTGATGCATACAGATTGTGAGACAAGTAAGCAGAGATAGATAGATGCATTTAATCAAGGCAAAATCCCACGTGGAATCAGCTCTTCTCTCACACACAGCCATAAGTACAAGTCTGTCTTAGAATCTTGCTACAATAAGAATCTCTCTCTACCACCCTGAAGATGCATTCACTTCTAACTTAACTTTCTCTCTTCACACGAGGGGATGAGTCTTTCTTTGCATGTAAAGAAATTCTAGACTGCAAAAGGCAAACTCACATGCAATGGGAATGACTTTTCTTTTCTGAACAAGAGCCTGAGAAATGTTATGTAGGGTGAGTGAATAGAAAGAAAAGGCGAAGTGAGAAGAAAAAGAAATGGAAAAAAGAGAAAGAATAGGAAAACACGACAGAAAAGAAAAGAGGACACAAGTCACATTATGTGTGTAGGAGTGAATGTTTTTTTCCTTCAGTAGCACTATATTAGTTTCAAGCACTGGCATTGAGAATCTAGAAGTAGATTTAAGTTGTAGATGTTTGTACACTCTTGTCTCGTTTTCTTCTCCCTTCTAGCTCTTCTTTTTTCTTATGCATTTCTATCTATTGTTATTTCAATGTTACTTCTTTTTTTACTTTAACAAAATACTATAGTACAGCAATAGAAAAAAGCTGTACAGAGTTGACTGACAGATAAGGAAGGAAATACATGAGAAGTATAATACTTTACGAATTGTGTTTTTACAACCAAGAAGCTCATCGTGTAACTTGTGTCCCTTTTGGGTGTAGTTCAAAGTTGACTATGAAATAAAACATGGAGCACTTGACTATGTAGTATACTAGAGTTGAGTATATGAGTACTGAGAGATAATGTCATACATGTACGATGTTAATCATTACAATTTTCATAGCTTGTTCTTCTTCACTTGTCTCACGTACGCATATGTATCACCAATATGTATGCACATAAAAAAGACAGTTTTAAACGATGGGAGTAGTAATATAAACCAAGAGACATAAGACAGACAGGTTATGCAAAGGGGTAGCTCTGGATGATGTCAACACTCTCTTGACATTTTACTGCATTACATATATACTGTTGTAGTAGAAAAAGCTATAGAAAACTTTCTCACCATGTGTGCAACCAAAAAAAACGTAAGTTTCTCATGTAAGAGAAAGTGACAGCATGTTATGCACTTTCTCTTTTTGCAATCTACAGTATAGTGTGTCTCAAAAGTCATTTCCCTATGGCGAGTCTCAAGTAGATTCTTCAAAGCGTCAACCTTAGTCACTCAAGGGTTTTCCTATCATTCACTTATGTGTACTTCTGTTATATATAGAAACTCTTGTGCATTTTGGAAAGAAGCCAGTTGATGTAAAAGTATATATGGTGGAAGGGTTGTGAAGTGAGTGAGAAAAATATTCAGAGAGCATTTATTTTCTGACACGCATGATATGTATTTCCTATTATTTCTTCTATACTTCTGTATATGTATGGATGTCTTTGTCCCCGTTTTGTTACTTTCTCTCTCTTTGGTATTTCAAACGCATTCTTCCTTTCAATGATCTTTCTCTCTGTTGGCCTACATTTCAAATGAAAAACTATTTGAATATCTATAGCTATACTACAACTCTTCTTCCTCTAGATAGCGATGGCTAATTGAAATCGGAAATTATTTATTTGTTATACAAATGTAGTGGAAATGTGGAAGCAAATACACAATGTAATAATCAAGAGGAATTTTCTAATCACAAACATGTCATGATTTTTCCTCTAGTGATAGCGATGGCAAATGGAAATCGGAAATTATTTATTTGTTATACAAATGTAGTGGAAATGTGGAAGCAAATACACAATGTAATAATCAAGAGGAATTTTCTAATCACAAACATGTCATGAGAGATAGAGAGTCACTTGTATAATTTCATTTGCATGGTTGAATCGTACAAAAGTCGATAACATAAATAGTTTTGTTTCTTACTTTAGGAAATTTGTCTATATATGTAGCTCTAATCAAATTTTTCAAACCAAGAGTATAAATTAATTATCTCTCTTTGCCTTTTATCTTTTATTGCAGCAACAACTATCAGATCAAACGAGAGTTACATTAGACTCTCTCGGTTTAGGAGCAACAGGTAAAAAAGAAAAGTTTATTATATTTTTTACTTTGCCTATATAGATTTTTCTCTAATTTGTTTACCTCACACACAGGTGTGTATAGATGCGAAGTGTCTGCAGAAGGACCTCATTTTGCTTCCGCTGCGGGCTCTGGGTTTATGACCGTCGTTTGTGAGTAAAAAAACTTTCTCTTTATTATTTGTTATAAGTCTCCAGTCTCAAAAGCTTTTTCATGTGACCTCATGTCTAATAGCCTACTAGAAAAGTCTATTGCAATAAGTCACAAGTGTACAAATATAATATCAAGTGGGTTCTATATAACTTACTACATATTACCACTCTATTCCTGTCACAAAACAACAACTCATTACTGGACTCTAGAAAAAGTGAAAGTGAAGCCAGACACAAATATATAGAGACCAGGAACATTTTTCCTTTGAGTCTCAAGTGTAGCAGAGTAGAGAAAAGGTCGAAGTACTAGAAGTCAACTTTGAGCAACATACACAACTTCTCATTATTCTATTATTTGTTAGGTAATCGTCATTCGACCATTTCCGTGTCACTTTTTCTTTACCTTATGCCGTTGAAATAAAATACACCAAGAGAGAAAGGGATCTCTAGATATCATTTTATGGGCAATCAATGTTTTCTCTACTAGTTTATTATTGGCTTATGTGCAATTTATGTCGTAGTCTCTTGCTAAAAACACAAATATATGTTTACAGTTGAATAACTAAATTTGCATAATTGCAATAAAAGCAGATGCTTCAAGTTTCTCCGAATCAGTGCATTTTCTAATTTATTACAATTGATAATTAATGTAGCTCTCTTCTCTATTCTACTAACATAGCTCTAGAGCCGAGCTTAAGTCACATAAATCTTGTAAGAAGAATTTCTTGGATTTCTTTACTTCTCTCAATTCAAATCAATGGAGGTGAAAAGTCGAGAGAAACATTTTACATAAATTACAATTCGACAATAAGACTAGTAGCAGAAGAAGAGTTGAGCAAGTTTTCTTGAGACATTGTAAAATATGTATTGCATGTAGAGAGAGTTACATGTAGTGTGAACAACAACAAGTTCATGAAACTTTCAGGTTTTTAGACGACAACTTCTTTTTCTCAAGCACTACTACTCCACAGTAGTACTGTACATATAAATGTAGAGCTTGCAAGTTTGTGATAGTGATATATAGGAAATTGCATTAGATTGCGGTTTTACCATTCTATGAAAAGAAACACACTTTGTACATATATATACGTAAGTAAAAAAAGCTTACACTAAAGCCACACTGGACTGAAATAAAGTTTTCTCTTGACTTGAAAATTGCTCGATCCTTTACCTAAGGCAATATATGTAGAGAGAGAAAAAAGACATGACACTACATATATATTCAAAAAAGTACTTCACATTCACACTGCGACGCACTTGGCCAAAATGACATCCACAACTCAATGTCAATAATAAATGTTTTCATCTCTTTTTCTTTTCTCTTTAGCTTTACCTGAAGAAGGGCCACAAATATCTGGCAAGACACAAGAAGAGTATGAAGTTGGAGATAGACTAGAACTCAATTGTACTTCTTCTCGAAGTTTTCCACCAGTAAGATTTCACTTTACATTTTTTTCTGTGCCTGGTATTTTTCCTACTCTATATAATTTCTGCTTTAAATTACAGGCAAGTATCAAATGGTATATTAATGATTCACCGGTAAGTTTTTTTAATCTTAATTCTATCTTGTAAGCCTACTAAGCCACACTGTAAACTCAGAGAGAGAGAGAGTTGTATATAAAAAAGAAAGTAATGATCAGACGAATCTATTCTTTGTCAATAAAACCGAATTTGTTATAGCTGCAGATGTAATACTATTTCAGTTGATACTTTAACCTTTAGGCTATGGGTCATACAGTTTTTTTACTATCTCAGCAGTATATATAGTGACAGTAGTAGTTTCTGAGATTGTGACCATCACTGAAAAAGAGAATGGTAACTAGCTTTCACAAGATTGAAATGACGAGAGATTGTCGAGAGAACTGAAAAAGCAGATTAGAAAATGCAAAGTAGCAAGAAGAGAAATAGGACAGAATCTTCGACATGTGAAACCAAATAGTATCAATATCAACTCCACAATTTCTTTCCTGCTGCTTCTCTGCTCTTTTCTTTACTTACGAATACAAAAAAAATCTCAAAATCAAACCACCACGAGAAAGAGAGAGTCAAATATTCAATTCAATTCGATTGGAAATACAATTGAGTGGAACTTTGACTCTTTTTTTACAACTTTCCTTATATAACATATAGAATAGAGTTAGAATGTAGAACGGAAATTCGTTGACGGCATCACAAAATTGGAATACTATAATCTTCTAGAGAGGTTTCATCACAAAACTATTATTTTATCAAAAAAAACTTTGCTGTAGATTTGCAATGGAGCTTTTTCCCTAACACAAAATTTAAAAGTGAAATTAAAATTATAGTATAAAATCTCTTGTGTCATTTTTCTTTGCATGTAGTTCATATTTGAATGTAGAAAACTTTTCACTTTACAACAAAGCTCTTCTCTCTCCTTCTTCAAAACTGGCGAAAGTGAAAGAGTTAATGCACATGAATATTAAAATGTAGGTTTTCTCCTTGTCACATGCCGTACCATTTATATAATAGGCTACTTTGCATATAATGAGCTCTTTTGCTCACTTTCTATTTAGTGCATGAATAAGCTTCTATATAAATCATCACTCTTCTTTTCTATTCTAAGAAGAACCTTGCTAATATAAAATGGACAATATACTGACCTTGCAACTCACAAGACTTATTTCTTTCATCTAGAAATAGAAAATATTTCATATAGCCTATATATACAACTTTCATCATAATTCGAGAGAGGAAAATATATTAGAATCTCACATAGTGTAATATAAGCATACAACATAGTAGAAAAGGTAATATATCATTAAAACTTTTCCTGAGGGCTTTACGATGATGTGTTGTATGCTTCGAGTGTAACTTTTCCCCTCAAAAGGATAAAACTATATAGAGAGAACAAGAAAAAGCCAAAGTCAAAAGAGAGACTTGAGTAGTTTTTCTCTCTTTTGTCACTTTATATAGGTGAGCTATATATAAGGTATCATCATCATAGTTTGCGTTTGATATGGTGGTTAGGTTTTGCTTTCTATGTAAGAGAGAGTATAGAAAAGTGCGTAGAGTAGAAAGTCTGATGTAAAAACCACAGATAGTATATAAACACACACACATTATTATTATATAGGTATACAAAAGAAAGAGAAGAGATGCGGGCCCAAAGCTTAATTCATCTTTCTCTAAAAAGTGTCATCAGAGAAGAGCTTTCGTACTTCACATTAGCATTGCAGATCTATCTTTATGCATATTGCATTGAAATCACTTAGAAAGCTTCTCCTTTCAGGTGTAATCGCCATCGCCATAAGATTTATGAGCTTTCTCTCTTTCTCTCTTGTGGGATTCTCTTTCTCGTTTCTGATGTGGTGAAAAGAAAAGGGTTGCTACTCTATATACTAATGCATATAGCTACTCAAAAACTAAACCTTTTACATCATCATAATACTTGAATAGAGAACCAAAAGAGAGGAAGCCGATGTCATTCAGTTGAAATTTCAGATTTCCTCTTTTATATGTACAAGTTTCCTCTAATAATATTAGCCTCTTGTTGAAAAGAGCGAGTGATGCGAATCACAGTTTTGATGATATGCAAAAAAGAAAAAGGTTTTCTCTTTTTAATGCTCGTGCAAACTTTTGAGTTTAGGAGAATAGGAGAAATTTGTAAAAAAAACAAGGTTAGACTTTCTATGCAGTAAAGTCTCTCTCTGGATGTCCCTTAGCAGCAAACCTCGTTATATTCTTCTACCTTACACTATTAGTTTACTATTATGATTTATGACTTTGAATAATGATTTTCACTCTACTTTTTTTCTCTTCTTATGACACAGATTGAGCAAGGAACAACACAAACTCAAGTGAGCCCAGCGAGAAATGCTTATGGTGTGAAAACACATGCAATAGCCTCATCTCGCTCTTCACTAAATATTACACTTGAACCAAGACATTTTGCAGAGGATGGCATTGCTAAAGTCCGATGTTTGGCTTCAATCTCAACACTATTTTGGCAGGATGAAGATGAAAAAACGGTAGGGAATTCACGACGCCTCTCTCCTGACTCAAGGTTTCCTGAAAAAGTGTCGTCTGCTTTTAAACATGAATTTGAAGCAAGTCTACTTGGTGAGTTTATTTTTGCCTATACTTCATTTATTGCTATATCTATATATACATATAGCACTTTTTTTTACTAAGTAGTAAAGGAAGCATGTCGTATTACATAAAGATGCTTTCAACAGAGTATCATGTCATGTCAACTCAATCTTACTTTAGCCGCTCAGTTGACTTATATTTCAAAATAAAAAGACAAATCCTTCTTTTATCCTTTACAAGATATGTAACTTTAGTAGCACAGCATTTTACTATGTAAACCACCACCACTTTGCAAACTAAAGCGTAAACAACATGTAGAGAGAAAGTATTATGTGTCGTAGACGTTTCTTCTTCTCAATAGATCACAACATTTTCTTAAATCGCTTTCTTTTTTTTACTCATGACAATTTTTATTTATTCTAGTAAAAGAAAACATGATTGATCCATTTTCCTCTCTTTTTTTGATTTTCTTATATAGTACGAGCAAGTGCATCTCTAACGCAGTGTTGGACTCTTGCGTTTACAACTTTCATCTCGGTGCTGGTTACCCTACTAAATTTTGCAGGGAGATAAAGACATTTGTGAATATATAGTAAGTCAAAAGAGAGAACGAAAATACGTATAAGAAAAAATAAATCAAATGATTTGCAGCAACAGCATTTACTTTGCCATTATATAGTAATACCTTACATACATTACTACAGCTTCTCAATAAATAGACATCCAAAAGCTTCTAAGATAATCTCAATTCTCTCTCACTCTCATTGCTCTCCTTAATAATATTCTTGTCTCCCAGAAAAAAATACATTAGAGTGTGCATATTATAAAAAATTGCAAATATATTTTGTTTCGCGATATAATATACATATAGCTAGATAATATAAGTGGATTATATAATTCATATAATTGTGTCTGTATAAATGAATGTTTCAATTTGGAATGAACTTGAGTGGAGTTTGAAGTGGAATGAGAGAGAGAGAGTGAAGTGAATTGGTGCAAGTTGTTATATATAAATAAATGTAGATATGATATTATATGGATTATACTAAATATACATTGCAGTATTATATAATATCTAGAAATCTATATATATATACTACAAATGACTAAATAGAGTTGCTAGCTTAGAGTTTATGAAAACAACAAAATGAAATGCACCTAAATGGGCGTATAAAATATTAATGTAGAAAGTTTTTTGCACATTGACATAAACTCTATAATATGTAATATTATATGTATGATATCATAATGTAATTTTATCTCTAATCCAACTCATGCAAGAATAAATTTTATCCTGTTTGTAAATGTAGAACTCTTTAGATTGAGAATTGATGAGTATGTTTGTTATACCAAATATATATACTTTCAAGTTCATCAATATTACACAAACTTTTGTATGTAGTGGCATGATGATGCTTTTTAGTGTATTTGAGCAATCAATGTACAGAAAGTAAATTATGCAAACAAATAGAAATCTTTACGATATAATCCTTATGTTTTTTATACTCCTTTTCTGTTTTAAAAGAATACTAAAGGCAAATTGTTGCTGGTCAAAATGTATAATTCCTAAATAAAAAACTTAAGTAGAACTAGTGGGGTAAAGTGAGATATACAAATGAATGTTGTTGTTTATGACAAAATGAAAAATCTATGTTTACTCATCAAGACCTACACTACTGACTTCGTCGTCTAACTGTAATGAATTCACTGTATGATATACAATGTAAAGGTCTACATATCATGTAGAGAAACATGTTATATAAATATTAGTCCAATTACAATATATTAAGCTACTACATTTTCATTGTTGTTAGTTATTTAAGAAACTTTTAGCAAGTAAGGTTTAATAGATAATATAAGAAATTAGAATAAGATGTTGCACATCACTGTCAAATATAACAAAATGTACAAAAAATGAAACAAAATTTTCTTCAGTAAATTATTCATGCACTATGTTGGATTATTAATTCTATTAGCTTTCAATTTTATGTTACAAAGTTGTCAAGCTCTATTATTACATAAATGTATGAAGTATGAGTTAGTCTAAAGTATAAAAAGAATGTGAGAACCTTGATGTAAATCTATAATTTCGCGATGTAAGAGTTTATTAAAAATTAAACAATTTAATGGAATTGTTATGTATGGATTTACTTGAATTTATTAAGTTCATGACTATAGCCTAAGGACTTTAAGGAAATGGTAATATTCAAAAATTATAAGAAATTGAACTATATTCGCAATTGGTGGAAAGATCAACGGGATATATTACAAATCTTTTTCTACTTTACAATTGTTCTGGACTAACATTTCTCAACAGAACGGCGTTCAAATCTTCAATGAATTTCTTATGACGTTTTTCCAAACCTCTACAATAATTTAATTTTTCCAAAAACAAAATCTCTAAATCAGTTACTCTTCAACAAGCTTACATTAATCCACTTAGTGATCTCTAGATAAAGTTTAGCTATTTGAGAAAATTAGTTTTTAAAAATCAATCTTCTTTTCCAAAGATTTTTTTCTTCTCTCTCTCTCTCATCCTTTATTTAACAAGATCAAATGAAATGATGAGAGAGATTGCACTGATTACTATTCACATCAAACACTCTATCAAGTATAAATTCTCATCCTACGAAAACATACCACCTACAACAAATCCTTCATTCATTCGCCTTCGAGTGCTACAATAGATAGAGTTCATGTTATTAAATTTGTAGTCAGAACTCACGTTGACACTCTGGCTTTGACATAATGGTCTTTACCTTTGTAGTTTGCATACACAAACATAATTTCATTTCACTGAATAATAAGGGAGCACACCACGATGATAATACATAAATGCTAATATACCCAAAAAGCATTTTCCATCTTTGCTTTGCCCTTAGATATAAGAAGACAGCAGAGACACTTCATATAGATTCATAAATGAGAAGCTCATAAAAGTATCTAAAAGTTGTAAAGAATAAATTGGATAGGAGAATGAAGAAAAAGAAGCTTTCTTTGGTGACGATGTTATATGTAGTCACAGTTGGGGGAAAAAAGTAAAAGATATGATGTTGTGTGTGTGGAGATTGCAAAGTGTGTCAAAAATGGGTTACTCTGTTAACTCTAAGCCTTTAAGTCAAGTTTCACTCTAGAATAAATTCAAAAAGAATTTTCTTTTCTAGTTCAACGAAAAAAAACCGTTACTGTATTATAACCTTATATGTCGAGGGCTCACAAAAAAATTCATAACACTTTATTAAAAGAAGTTGAATCACTTCATATCATTTCCGATCTTAGAAAAAAGATGACATGAACTGGAAGTCGAGACAGGTGAGCTTTTTTTTATCATAGAAGAAATGAAACAAGAGAAGCAACAGTGAGTGAACTGGAAGATATTTTTTTACCACAGATATTATTATGTGGTAGACTTTCCTGAAAGAGCTAAAGGTAAGTGTGAAATCCTCTATATAATGAAAATGATTCACCATTACACTCTCAACAGATCCAACCCATGTCATTCAAGTTCACCGAAAAAACTCATCGCTAGAAGGAAAGTCTACTATAACATACAAAAAGAAGAAAGTTGTCGAAAAGTATAGAAAAGATTCAAGCAAATAGTCTTCTTCTATACTTTCGCCCAAGAAAAGTGAAGAAAGTAGATATTGCAGTGCTTGAACTGCATCTATTTGTAACTTTGTGTGTGACTTTCGACTCCCAACAGTGATGATGATGATGATCGCCAAATAAGGCTGAGTCGAGCATATATACACTTCAGCTTTTATAAAGAGAGAATCACCTTTTTTAGACTTATGTACATATAACGTAGTAGATTGGATGATACAAAAACCTTACCTTGAGAAGAAACTCAGAACTCATCTTCTTAATGGAGCTTCTTCTTCTTCTTGATGTAATGGTCGAAAGTCTTATAAAATAAATGCTTTTATTCTCACAGAGAGAGAGAGAGAGATGACGAAGACGGCCAGAAAACATCCGCAGGGGATTCACTCGAGTTTTAGACGTTGACGTTTTCTTCTCGTCTTCTTCCAGAACTTTTTCTCTTTTACCCCTTCTTCTTCTTCTTGCATTCTTATGAGTTTGTTTTTTGTAAGTTGTTTTCTTGTGCTATGGTGTAAAAAGTATATATATATATATACAAGCAACTGCATCCCTTAGGAGGAGAAACCTGTTACATAAATGAGATGCCTTGACATTTTGACTGACTTTCACTCTAACTTTACTACATCTAAGATCAGAAATGGTCATTTTTCACATTTCATGGCAATTTCATTGAGTAGAAAACGATACTTCACCTCCAACATTACTTCAAAATTTCTCATGGCCATTCCTTAAAAAATACTTGAGCCCAGAATTATGTGCGTCTTTTCTCCTTGAAAACTCAAAGAAGAATGTTTACTATGGTATACACATTTTGCGTTGAAAAGTTGAACACAGAAACACAGTAAAACCTTTTAGTCACTAGTCACACTTTTTTCCCTATATATTATATGCTAAGTAGTATACTTATAAAGAAAAAGAAAGAGATCAGGTGAAAAGCACTTGATTGGATTACAACAATGTCAAATAATCTCTCTGAGGATGAAATGCTTTAGAAGAAAAAAACTTTTTACTTTTATATACTTTATACTTATAGTTGTCATTTTTTCTTCCTTTGTTTTTTTTTCTTCGCGTCACTTTGAATTAACTACTGAATTCACAACAGATTTGACTTTACATACTCCGACGCAAAGTTTGCATAAAACAAAGAGAAAGCCACGGAGTAAAAGAAAACCCACGCGCGCCAAGACATTTCTTTTGTCTCATTTTTCTTCTCTATGCTTCAACTTGTTTTGTTGCTTCGTTGACTTTTCTTTTTTTTACTCTCTAGACATTTCCTTCTTCCTACATACTACTTAATATTGTCCTTTATTATCTATTTGTGGGTAAAAAGTTTACTTTCTCCCAATGAAATTTGAAATGACTAATGCTTTCTCTGATGAATGTTGCTTCAATTGAGACTTCTGTGCTATTTACTTCTTCTGTGTGTCAAATTACCACAAAAAAACTCACAAAGTTTTCTAATTCATTTAAATATGAAGACCCTACAATGTAGGGCCTACATAACCATTTGGGACTGTGAAAAGTAAGTTTGTAGGCCATCACCAATAAACAGAGGACTTGACAAGAAGAAGAAATATAATCTAGCTAAAAGATCTTTTCTTGCTCCATTTTCATCTAATAATAATTAGCTAATGAACCAAAAGTACGATCAATATATTTTCTTCTCCCCCTCTACATTAATGAAAATGATTAAATTCTACCAGAGACTCCTCCATTATGCTATATATGATGAATTACCACCTGATGACCGTTAAAACAAAATACAATATTCATATTTCATAAATTTTGTCTTTTCTATAGATTCACCATCGGATATGTTCCTTGTACAAACACCCGTTATTTATTTATGTCTTTATTAAGTATATGAAAGTTTTTGACCCCGACCTTGTGTCTCCTATTATCTTTCAAATAATAATAATATGAACTTTTGTAACCCTCACTTTTGTCTCTGGCTCATTGTAGTAATTGCTACTATTGATCTCATATGAAGATACTTTAGTAGAGAGGAAAATGAGTCAGAGAGATACACTAGGGAATCTTATATCAATTGAAGAAGCAGCAGGAGAGGAGTGACCCCTACGACTTTTATTGTATTAGTTAGTTGATATCATGTGTTGTTGATCTATGTGACAGTGAGAGTAAATTCAACAAATTCAACATTTCTTGTAGCTTTTATCTCTCTTCAGTGATGATGGCAAGAACCATGCAGCAGTGTCGTTATGAAAAAATTCTCACGCCCAATTCTACTTCCATACATCATTTTCTCCCTTTTCCACTTTTGCCCTTCTAAATGTTATATAGCGAGTGGCAAATGTCAACTTTTTTCTGGTAGAAAAAAATCACACGCAGCTTTCTTCTTTACTCACGCACAAAATTCTATATAAGCAAAGAAGCATCAATGCTTAAATGATTTGAAGAAATCAAATACGCATTCATTTCTTATATAGTAATGAAAACTTTTTGACTGTCATCATGACTTTTTTTAAGAATTAAGTCATTTGAAAAAATAAACTTTTAGATATAGTAGTAAAGGCACAACAGTTGTTGTTTTCCTCAGTTTTGATTTCCAGAGCTTTCAACAACTTGACTCAGCATTTCAATACATCAAAATTCTTGAAGCATACTACATTAGCCAATATATTTTTAGAGCTGAGAGCAAAGTTCAAGTTCACTACTCTTCACTTTTTCCAAACTCTTTTCTGTTTCCCAGCAACCAAGTCTGAAGTGTTTTTTACTTTGCTGGAAGACTTCGTCTATGAACTCACTTTAGACTTTTCAATGATGCAGCAGGTATATTGTAGTGAAGAAAAAGGAAACGTTCTCCAGCATCAAACTGCCATAAGGTTTTATTCTCTGTCTAGCATCTGCTTTATGTCTGAATTTTCTTTATTGGATTTACTCTTGCATGAACATATGTGAATTTGCCTTGTAATGTATTTTCTAGTGGTATATAGAGAATGGTGTAGGTTACTCTCTGTGGTGTTGTAGTGATTCTATAATATGCTTTTCTAAGCTGATTGTGCAAGATTAAGTTTACACAAGAGTTGCACATAATGTCATAGGTTGACTTAAAATGTATTGTTCTTACACATTTGGTCAGAGTCAAAGAGAGAGAGAAAATGTCAAAAAGAGGGACGACGTGAAATTCTCCAAGTTGAAATAATTTAGTTTTGTATCGTAAATCCTAAATACCAAAAGGGAGACAATATGTGTGTGTAGTTTCCTATAATTACTGAGTGATTTGAACGGAGAAGAAGCATCAAATAGTCTTCTATAGCACTATACTTTATCGAGCTACAATATAATACCAGGAACTCAGAATATATTATTGTTGATGAGTAGACTGAATACACATTGAGTTGCAATAAGAGCTAAATTTTTGAGTAGGGCCAGAGAGAAATATATATACTCTCTCACTATAGTATAATAATTGTACATAAGCAATA
>VCNE01000681.1:0-31553 GCA_009869805.1 Oncopodura yosiiana | reverse complement strand
ATTCATCACGTTCTGATTCTGCTGCTCTACGTTGACGTTCAGCTGTAGCCAATTCTTCTTGTAATTGAATAATTTCTGCTTCAATTCCTTTTAATCTTTTTTCAGCATCTTTAGCAACAGCCATAGCATCTTCACGGGCTTGTCGAGCTTCTTCAGCATCTCTTTGATAATCTTTAATTTGCCCTTGAACTTTTTTCAATTGTTTAAGAGCATCTTCTTTAATTTTATTATTTGTTTCTAATTGATTCATCAATTCATTATAATCTGATTCCAATTTCTTTCTAGCATTAACTGCTGCTGTTCTATTTTTACGTTCATCTTCTAATTCTGCTTCAGTGTCACGAAGACCTTTTAATAAACCTTTTCTCATTTCTTCACTACCTTCTTCTTTTGCTTGACAATCTCTTTCATATTGTGTTTTAAGTGCTTGCATATTTACTTCAAGACGTAATTTAGCATCTTCAGTTAATTGAAGTTCATCTTCTAATTCTTCAATTTGTGTTTTTTGTTCAGCAAGTAATGATTCTAATGATCTTTTTTGTTTTTCTAATTCATGAACATTTTTATCAAATGTACCTTGTGAATTAACTAATTCATCCAATTCATTTTGAAGTTGACGTCTTGTTCTTTCCAATTCTTCAATTTGAGCATCTTTTTCTTCTAATTCACGATTTAATGATAATAATTTAGTTTCTTTTTCACGTGCTTCTCTTTCTGCACCATCTTTTTCTTGACTAAATCTTTCGCTAATCATTTTTTCTTCAGCTAAAATTTTATCAAAATTTCTTTGTTTCTTTTCTAATTCAACAACTTTACCACGTTGAGCTTCTAAATCAATTCCAACATCTTCCAATTCTTGTTGAAATTTCTTTCTTGATTTTTCCAATTTATCAATATTGACAGTTAACTCATCATTTTGAGCACGAAGTATTTCCATATCTTTAATTAATTTCTTTTGATTATTTTCCATATTTGCAATCATTTCAGCATCTTCTTCAATTTTCTTCTTTTGTTCTCCCAATGCAATGTTAAGTTGTTGAATTGTTTTTTCATAATTTCTTTTACCTTCTTCTTCTTCTTCAAGTTGCTCTTGTAATTGATCACGTTCTGTTTCAAATTGACGAAGTTTTGCAGCAATAGACAATTTTTGTCTAGTTTCTTCTTCTAATTGTCTTTGTGTTTCAGCTAATTGATTTTCAGCATTTGCAGAATTTTTACCAGCAGCAGTTGCTTTACTATCAGCATCTTCTAATTGAGCTGTCAAACTTTCAACATCAGCTATTAATTTTGTTAATTTTTCTTGAATTTCAGCTCTATTTCTTTCACTTTCTGCTAATTTAAGTTGAAGTTCTTGTATAAGTGCTTCTTGTCCTTTACGTTTTCTTTCATTATCAGCTTTAGCTCCTTGAAGAGATTTAAGTTCATTAGCTAAATCAGCATTTTCAGCTTCTAAAGTTGACTTATTTTTCTCAAGATTAACACGTGCTTTTTTCAATGTATCAAGTTGTTCCATTAATTCTTGAATATCTTGAACATGTTTATGACGTAAATCAGTAACATTTTGTTCATGAGCATGTGTTTCTTCTTCTAAAGAACGTTTCAAAGCAGCCAATTCTTGTTCTCTTTTTGTTCTTAATTCTTGTTGTGCAGCTGTTGTGTCAAGGCTATCTAATAATTCATTTTTCAATGCTTCCAATTCTTCATTTAAATCTCTTTTTTGTTTTTCTGCTTTATTTCTAGCACTTTTTTCTGCTTCTAAATCTTCTTGTAATTCAGCAAGTTGAGACTCAATTTCACGTAAAGCTTTTTGAGCAATAGCTTTACCAGCAGATTCTTCATCAATTTTACTTAATAAATGACTCATTTCTTCATCTTTTTTAGCAATATTAAGTTGTAATTCTTCAACTTGATTTCTTTTTTCATTCATTTGTTCTTTAATATCTGTAAGCTCAGATTCAACTTTACGTTTAATACGATCATTATCTTGTCTTATTTGTTGTTCACGTTTAAGTCTCTCTTCTAAATCAGCAATAGATGCTTCATGTTTTGCTTTCAATTTAGCTAAATGTTTTGATTTTTCTTCTTCTTCTGCTAATGACTGACTTAAATCAGCATTTTTCTCTTCAAGTAATTTCTTTTCTTTAATAAATTTTGCATTTGAATCTTCAGCAAGTACTAAATCTTCTTCCATTTTTTTAATACGTCCATCAGCTTGAACTTTTTCTAATTGTAATTTTTGTCTTGCTGCTTCTTCTTCTTCTAATTGTTCTTCTAAATCTTGTATATTTAATTGTAATTTTTTCTTTTCATTACCTAATGCTACTGCTCTTTCTTCTTCTTCTTCAATACGTGCTTCCATATCATGAAGAATTTCTTCTAATTCTTGTTTTTTCAATGCTAATGGAAATAATAGTAATTATTAATAATAATTTTAATTTTTAAATTATATATAAAATTTTAGTCAAACCTAATCTAGCACGCATTTCTTCAGCTTCAGCACATAATTCAGTTTCAGCTTGTAATTGTTCAGCCAACATTGATTTTTCATCCATTGCTTGTTGTAATTTTTGTTCATATTCTTGTGCTTGTACAATACTTGTGTCAAGTTTAGCTTTAAGTTGACGTAATTCACCTTCTCTTTTTTGTAATTCATCATCTTGTTTTGTTACTTGCAAAAGTGGTTTAACTTTTGTATATAATCTGTAGTGAGAGTAGACAATAATAAATGTTTTTAGTAATTAGTTAAGTTGATAAGTGAGCAACTAATGACAGTCTAGGATTTATAAGTATGGTTAATAAGTTTGTAAAATTTTAAAATAATAGAAAATTCACTGACCTCCACCACTGCCAATTTCTTAGTTTTAAATATGCAGCACAATTACGTTGGATAATACGTATGGCATTTAATTGTTGAACACGACGAGCATACATACGACGTGCTAAATTTCCACGACAAAATGATTGGAAATTAATAATTAAATCAGTAATTTTGAAATCTCTTTCTTCTTCTAAATGAGCTAATACTCCAGCACGGAAGAAGATTTTGGATTGGCCAATTCTGAATAAATTTGGATCAAGTTCCAAGGCATTGATCTAGAGAGATAGCAGAGAAATCAATAAGTTAGTACTGGAATCATATATGTAAAAAAATTATAACAAGTACTTACCATCTTTTCACATGCTTTTTTCCCATCCATGAATCCTTTAGGAATTGCAAAAAAAAATTAATGAAAATGTAAAATGTTATCTAGCATTTGGTATTTAACAGTAATAAATGATTTTACCTTTCGGAATAACATTTGGAGTTAGAAGCTCATATCGTTGTCTAAATTCCTGGAATGGTATACGATTAGGAAATCCTTGTCTGCAAATTCTAATTCCTTCTAATACACCATTGCAGCGCAATTGATCAAGCACCAAAGGAGCATCAATTTTTCCAGATCTCTTTTCATGATTAGGAATAATACATCTAACAAAATTGGGATTTGTATTACGAAGTGTAACCATAAGTTTAGATAATTGATCTTTATATAGTTGAGAAACTGTTCTAAACATTCCTTTTCTTGTTCTGGCACCAAATTGAGTATCAGATAAGGCTTGTTGAGCCATTCCAACAATTTCAGCTGTGTGTATAATATAGTAAAGAAAGGGAAAGAAAAAGAAACTAATTAAAATCGTGTTGTTATTTCCAATATGATATTTTAAAAGTAAAATGTATTAGATAGTAAGTAATAATAATAATAATAATAAAAAACATTTTTGGTGTTAATACATACAGTGCTTACCATCTTTCCAGATTTGTACAACAAAAGGATCCAAGCTACCTTGGACTAATTGTACTACATTTTCATTTAATGGATCCATATTCTTCATTAACCATTGATTAGCAGAGTAATCAACTTTTCCAGCATAATCTACGTTGACAAGATTTGAGAAGCGGATGATAATTAAATGAAAATAAACAATCTTTATATATGAATCAAAACAATATTTTTTTATTATCCCCCAAAGAAACACATCACATTATAAACCACACATGTTTTAGTTTTCTATATCAACATCACTCATTTCAGCCTCATCGTCAGTCTTATCAAAGAATCCAGAGTCTTCAGCTTCATTTTGTATAGCTCGTTCCTCCCATCCCATTTCATTATTGAGTCCTCCAGTATCAGCATTTTCACAATCAAATTCTCTAATTAATTCTGATTCTTTTTGTCTCAACTCAACCTCACTATCATGATGATACAAAACACTGAATTCTAAATCTGAAGGAACATGATTCCCGTCATAAAAATGGCCTCTAATTGGTGAAAATTTGTTACAAAAATGTTGGGTTAGTCTACCAATAATACCAAAAGCGCCGTTTCTAGTAAAACCTATGTAGCGAATACAATCATCAATACATCTTTTGCATGTTACAAAATAAACAATCCCTTTCGTCATACAATCAAAATAATCGGGAATGTCATAATTAATAGTAGTAGTCTTATTGGTCTTGACACTAATTGTAGGTTTTTGAGATGGGAAATAATTCTTCTTGTAGGTACGACCATCACATCTGTAAGTGCCTTTGGTTGGTTTAGGCTTTCGTTCTAGTTGAGCAAATTTATTTATCCAATCTTTGAGCACTAAAAATTATGAAAAAGACATTTAGACAATATTCTATAATTATAATACTAATAAATGTATACCTGCATTGTTAGCTTCAGTTGGACGTGGCTCAATTTCTTTGTAAGGTTTGAGGTTTGTATCAGTATGTTTGACACTAAATATTTCAGTTGCTGTCTTTTCTACACGAAAAATACTACAAAAACTTGCCGGCTCGCTTGAGATTAGTACCACTTAGCGCGCGATATAGTATTACACGAGAAATTACGTAACTGCGACCTGCGGTCGCCAAGATTTAATTGATCAGTGAGAAACTGATGATAATAATAAAATAAATCAAAATTTTGGATCCAAAGGAAAATTTAATAACGAGAAATTACGTAACTGCGACCTGCGGTCGCCAAGATTTAATTGATCAGTGAGAAACTGATGATAATAATAAAATAAATCAAAATTTTGGATCCAAAGGAAAATTGTCGAGTTTAAATTTACCGCGCGACAACTCATGTGAGAGTATTAGCCACTCACGGTTAGGGAGAAAAAGTTTTAGTATGCTTTCTCCGTCCGACTGGCTTTTTAGTAGTAAGTAAAAGATATAGTATTACTTACGTAAAACAGCAAAATCTGCTTGACCTCTAAAATCAGTTTTAAGAAATTTTGGATGCATAGTATGTGCTGATATTAATTTATCTGTAAATGATTTATCAGTGGCTTTTGGAAACCAACATTCTTCGTCTAGTAGCGCCAAGATACCCATTGGTTTTTCAATTAAATCAATTGTTGGTTGAAGATCCAATCCAAAATCAATAAATTTCCATTCAATTCCTTCTTTTTGATATTCTTCTTGTTCCAATATAAACATAGTATGATTAAATAATTGTTGGAGTTTTTCATTTGTGAAGTTTATGCATATCCTGAAATTTGACGAGTTTTAAACCATAATTAGTATCCTCATCATCATCATATTAATATTATATTAAATAAATAAAATATTCTTACTGTTTTCGGCACGTGCAAATAACATTTAAAAAATAAACAAAAGCATCATAATTAGTCATAATTAGATTTATAAGAATTTCATCTTTTTTTTATATAAAATTAATTTACCTGTTCAAAAGAATTCAATTCAAAAATTTCGAATCCAGCTATATCAAGAATTCCTATAAATGATGCTCCTTGTCTTTTAGTTCTATCTAAACTTCTATTAATACGATTTACAAGCCATCTGAATAATCGTTCATAAGTTGCTTTAGCTATAGAAAGAAAGTAAGAAGAAATTATGTTAAAACTCGTATTGTTAATTTATTTGTTAGTTACTAATAATAATAAATATTATATCATACCTATAGCTTCCACGGCAAATTCAACCTGCTCTCTAGTTTGAGCTTTTGTTACATGATCACGACCAACTTTGATTCTTGGTTTAAGAAATGCTTTTGTCATTTCAGTTACACTGAGTCCAAGTAAATGAGCCACTTTTTGAGCTACTGTATTATCAGGTAATGTTGCTTGATCTGAATTTCTTTCTTGTTTAAATTGCATATTTCCAAAATGTAAAACAGCAGAAACAACACGAAATATAGATGACAAATCTTCTCCACTAAGTCCCATAATACTCATTGATGCTAAAGTATTTTGAAATTCTGTTGGGTCATCAACTCCGGGAACTGGAAGTGCTCCATTAGTAAGGAATGTATAATTTGATGGTGGTTCTAAAACATATTCCTTTTTATGTTGATCTAAAGATCCATTAAGAAGTTGATAAAATATATGGAAACTTCTTTCATCTTTTGCTTGACGAATTGCTCTTGATTTTTCCAGTAAATATGTTTCAATATTAGCTCCAGCAATATATCCAGAAGTATCAAAATTAATACGAATGAATTTTCCCTATTGAAAAAATTGAAAAGAGAAATTAGTTTTTGAAACGCATGCATATATTTTTAAAAAAAAATACTATCATAAACTTACAAAACGACTGGAGTTGTCATTCTTGACAGTCTTAGCATTACCAAAGGCTTCCAAAATAGGATTAGCTTGTAAAAGTTGTTGTTCCAATTCACCCTGTTTGATGAAACATATACAAGACATATATGATATTAGATACATTCATACTCAGTTAAGTACTAAGTTTCAACCCCAAACCCAATTTTGGTCACTTTCTCAAATACAAAAACTACTTAAATAGTAATGTTGCTGGTGGTGGTGTTGTTGTTATTGTAAGTTTTTATAAAAGGATAAAGTAAAATAATATATTATGTAACTCTACTACACAATACTACAAAAAGAGTAAAATTACAAAAGCTAAGAACTACATACGATATATATACATACTCAAATCAAAAAAAATAATAATAACGTTATTTTAGCTTAGCTCTTTCAAATTCTACTTTGCATTATGAGCTAAACAAGGTAAAAGGAGTCTTTTTAAAAGACTAAAAAGTAAGTAAGTTAAAAAAGGCGTTTTCTTCATTCTTTCTTTCTTTCTCAGTCAAATTTTGTTCATTGGTTGTTGACCATTTGGCATTTTTTAAATTAATTTCATTTATAAACTTACAGCAGTAATAAGAGGAGCAGCCTATTATTTTATTTAAAGTAGAAGAAGTGTGTTGGAGGCATATTGTGTCAGTCAAGTAAAATCACATCATCAGAGACAGAGAGATTGAGATTGAGAAGATCACGTTGTAGTTATAGTCAGCCAAAACCAATTGCCACAGTGTTGTAATATTTTTTTTAAAGTAAAGTAGTAACAGCAAGGAGGAAAGCATTTTTTGTTTTGTGTTTTTTTCATAATGTGCATATTTTTTTGAGTGAGATTCCACAGCCATTTAAGAAGTTAGAAGTAGTAGTGGTAGTATAAGTATATATGTAAGAAAGTAGAAGATAATAATAATAAATAATAAACATGCATGCAAATAATAATTTAAATAAAATAAGTTTTTCAATTAAATAAAATAATAATAATAATTACATAAGTATTTTTTTATAAAAGCAGAAAACTAAATTAGCAATAATTAGTGCCATCAACTTAGCATGAAGAAGGTTGTTGTTTCTTTTTTTCTTCTAGTCTATTATAAAAATTACCGTGGAATGATGTGTCCCTGTTCCTCTTGGCTTACTGGCAGCGACATAAGCCAAGTACTGAATAACTTTCTTGGTATTTTCTGTTTTACCTGCACCAGACTCTCCTGTACATAGAATAGACTGATCCTCTCGATCTGTTTAGAAAAAAAAACAAACAAATAAAAAATACATCATTGACCTCGTCGTAGTGAAAGCATTGAAACTCTTTTTTTAGAAGAAGTAAAGAGATACTTGATACCAGACCATAACTGATATGACAGACCTCCTTGAGTTCAAAAAGTCATAAAAAGTCTTACGAAGAGAACATGAGAAGATGAGAAGAAAACAAAAGAACATAACAAACAAAATCATAGGTGTCATAGAGTAATGAGACACTAACAACAAATGTCCTAGTGCTACATTCTAACAAACTAACATCACATGAGTATCGTCATATGCCAAAAATCTATACCAAATGTGGTCATCAGAAGAAAAACACAGTAGGGAGGATAAGAAGAAAAAAATATATTATAAAAGGACACAACAAGATAGATAGAAAGAGACAGAATATTTGGCAATTGTCACAAAAAAGGGGTTGCCATTAATATAGGGACATTATTATTACGTATAAAATCTCTTTTTCTTCGTGTGTGAGTAAGTATATATACAATATGTACATATTCATAGTAATATCTTATTGATAGAGAGAAAAGAGAGAAGTTTATATAGTAGTAGTAGTAACAAGAGAGAGAGAGAGAAGTGATTGTCCAAAAAAGGAATTGGCTCGACAGCCGACACACACACATATGATTCAGTCAACAGATAGCGAAATGAGTATCAACTCATCATGATTATTATTATGAGCCATATAAGGAGGTAAAAGTTGTCTTATCGTCTTTTCCAATAATAATAATTCCTCACTGAGATAGTTGACATGTATCAAAAATCTCTCTCTACACTATGAACATTCTTTTACAACATTCTTTTTTTAAATAGCAACAACAACGTCGCACTAGCCTACTTGCCAATATTATTATAACGCTACTTAATAAATATACTCTTCACTTTACTACTAAATTATTTTGTAACAGAAGTCTAAACGAGACAAGACGAAAGACAATACAGAGTGGTAATATGATAAAAGGCTCAGATGCCGCCTTTGCCATCTTCATATATGCAAAATTATCATACTACATATTATTATTACTTCATTCAATTCAACTTCTCTTCTTTGATATCTTTATATATTATGAATGATGATTGCATTTACCTTCTTCTTCATAGCTTTATATAATAATATTACAGTACCTAAATAAATGAATGACTCTAAATGGTCGCAACCTTTGCCTGTCAAGTCAATTTAGACTACAAAGAGTATTATGTTTTATGATAAACGTGGGAAAGAAATGTAATAACAATATGATGATGATGATATTATATGTATACAGAAGATGAAATTACACGCGTCGTATTTTGTGGTTTTATGAAAAAAGTGGAGGTGGTTACATACATAAATACAAAAAAAAAATATGGATCTCTCTTCTAAAAGTCTTCTATTGAAAAATGTAATCATAATAATGTAAATCTATATGAATATTCAATTTTCCTTTTCAATATATAAATTACAAAAAGAAAACAAAAGAATTATTTACAAACTATATAACCTACATCCAATTTGACTAATAAATGAGACAAGCTCTTTGACTACATTTTGACTTATTGGTTCGTAGAATAGTAATATTGTAGTAGTAGTATCATGTTATTTCTTTGAGCAACATTACATTTTATTTTAATGACTAGCAACTAATAAAAAAGCAGGCCAAGAGCTATTTCTCACAAAGAGATCTCTTTTGCTTTTCTACATCTATTGAGAAGATAAAACTGTCCATTTATAGACATTCATTTCTATCAACATTTTGCAATCTCAAATCTCTCTCTGAACAACTCGGATGAGCATTAAATTGTGCAAATCTAATGACTTATAAGGTTCGTAATCAGAACAAACCACCAGGTAAGGTAATAGTTTTGCAAAAGTAAGTTTCTGTTGCTGTTGTTGTCTGCTAAAAATTTATGACTGTGTGACACAAGACACAGTACAGCTCTCTCAGTCAGTAAAAGAAAATTAAGTAGCTTCTTGGACTATTTCCACGTGTCAAACTATGACTCTGTGATCTAATATATGCCAATAACGATTTAATACAATGCCTACTTTAAAAAAAACCTATGCTAAAAAATTAAATACATACAGGCAAGGTAAGAGAGCAATCAAAACATAGTTTTACAAAACACCTTCTCCTCTTCTTATTTTTTCTGATTCACACTCTTCAATAAGAAAAGTCGCAACGTCAAGGAAAATATATTCTAGCAAATGTATCATGTTCGTGACTGTGAATATTTCAATAGTTTTTAGTATATTGTATACCAACGTATACATATATACTTGTTACTTTCGTGTAGCTCTTTTTATTAAGTTAATCTCTTCTCTGCCCCTTTACCAAATTTGGTTCATCTCTAGCCTGACCATTTTCACGTGAAAGTATAATAACTCTAAAACGTCAAGATAGGTAGCAATACAAAAATTATGACAATGTTTCTCATTTCACTCACCGATAGACATTATATATACCTAACAAAAATGCCTATTAAATAAACCTCAACCTGTTTTTTCTTTCTTCTCATTCATCTATGCCCTTTTTTGATGTAAAATATCATTGCAATAATATATATAAAGTCTTTGTACGAATTAATTTGCACCTATAATAAAAGTCTGTCTAATGGTATGAATATGTAAGCAGATAAGCAGATCGGTAGATGAGTGATGAATTGGTCCTTGTTAATATCCGCCTCTTATTGACTGACATTATATGTGAAAATGTCAAATGTATCAGTCATATCAGTAAAAGATATATATTCACAACTCACCTTGGAGCATAGACCTGTAAGCTGTATCAGTAATGGCAAAAACATGTGGAGGAACTTCATGTCTCTTTTTCTCCTTTGTACAACTCCATAATTTTTTCTGTATAAATTGGAAGACGTTTGTATGGATTTACCACAACACAAAATAGGCCTGAGTAAGTCTGTAAATTATTAAAAAGAATTTCGATTAGTATCAACAACAAAAAGATTGAAGCCATAATAAGAAAAAAATATTGATAAAAATCAGTTAATTTGATCTCTTCTCTTCCATCCATCTACTCTGTAAAATATCTTGCATTACAATTCACAAATCATTAATCAAACGCATATTATATATAAAATAAAGTATCATGTATCATAAATACAATTGTAATTCATTCTCATTATAGTAAAATAACATTTAACTACATNTCTACTCTGTAAAATATCTTGCATTACAATTCACAAATCATTAATCAAACGCATATTATATATAAAATAAAGTATCATGTATCATAAATACAATTGTAATTCATTCTCATTATAATAAAATAACATTTAACTACATATATAGTAATGGTAACTAAACTGGGCCAATTGAGACAAATGTTGTCGTTCTCCCTCCGTCAAGAGAGAACACACAATTGACTCATAATTAAAATGCATCTACTACTATAGAGGAGTGTAAAAAAATAACATGACATGTGTCTAACAACTATTGTATGATAAAAATTTAACTACAAACTTTTCAATTGCTCTCTAGTGTCAAAACAAAAGCAAGACAGAGAGAATATATTTGTTACACTCTACATTCGATTACATAATACTACTCTCGAACGAACAAGACATCATTATCTCTCTAGTCTCTCATTTTATTACAGAGCCTTTTAATCCAATAATGCACCCGTGTCAGTCATCCATATTATCTCGATTTATATTATTCATAATTTAGTTCCGGTCACAACTCACAACTCATATATAAGTTCTTATTATTATTCAGTAAAGCATCTCTCATATTAGTACAACATTACAAGGTGTCAGAAAAAAAGTGAATGAGGTCAACAATCACTATGAGTTAGTGATTTAAACAAGCAAAAGTCATAACTCGACAATGATTCAAATCAGTCAGAACAACGATTAGGTTCTATAGAAGAAAGAGAAATAGATAGATACAACATGAACAAGACAAGATGAAAGACAAGTCAAAGGCCTTTTCTTAAATAGCAATTTATGTCAAGATATGGAATGTGCCAACATATAGACATACATGCAAGTATATAAGATGAACACTATCACTAATCCGCATACCATTCACACAGCATCATCATCATTTTAAAAAAGGAATGCTTCTACTCTCCTCTTCTATCTAGTCTTATATACTGAAAAAGATTATAAATATTTTTGTCAATAGCAAAACTTCAAGCTATAAAATAACTCTCAACTCAAACTGACAATGAAGAGCATAACAAGAAAGAATTTTATGTGACATAAACATTGACCTATGAGCAGGCAATATTTTTTTAATAGCAATGTGCTAGATATTAGAAATTAAAACATTTTTTTTTTCATTTAGCTCGTGTGTGGATTTTGCAATGTGTACAACAAATAGAAGGAAATTGACATGCTAAATAGGCAGCTATTTATTTCTTGCTAATACCGCATGATATACCCGTATGAAACAAAAATGAAACCACAGTTTAGCAAAACATATATATTTTTTAGAGGGCCGTACAACATTTAGTTATATTGCTTCCTGTCGACCGACTTTAACTGTCAATTTTGCCATATAACTTTATCCTTACTACTTGCCATCTGCTTCACACACTCAAACATTTTAGTAAAGAAAAAAGAATATATATAAATTTTTGTTTGTTTGTAAGAGCGGGCGAAAACTGATGATAGGTTAGGTTTAGCTTTAGAGAGCCTTTGACGTCACCAACAAAAAAATGTATTCAGTAGTACTATACAACATGGAATTTTTAAGGTAAAAAAATTATAGCGAAACAGGTGAGTTTGAGTTAAGAGTAGTATGACGATGAGTCAGTCTTCATTTGCCGGTATATAGCCTAGGTTAATGTACAACAGCATCCTCTTTTTATTCTACTATACTTTTAATCTAAATAGCTGTCATTCATGTCACAAGCAAACTGTTATATTGTAGTATATATGAGCAATGCTCAGCTCAAAACAAGTGTTTTGGTACTAGTCATAAAATAATCTAAAAGACGAAAACAGCGAAATAAAAACTACACGGCGTTTCGCATGACATTCTAATTTTTACACCAATTAACGATAATATCATAACGAGTATTTGTTGTAAAAATTGGCATGTCATGCGTCTGTGGTCACTTGTTCTGGACAGAAACGTGAATTAATATTTTTTGTTCTATCTCTAAGCTGAGATGATGTCAAATCTGAACGCCGTGTAGTTTTTATTTTGCTGCTTAGCAGTTATTTGTCCAAAATTTATGCGACGGCGGATCCGAGCTTTGAGAAAAAGTAGACTCATATGAACTTGAGCCATATTTTCTCTTCGTAATAAGCCGACAGACACGACAAGACACATGCATGAATTGAGAACTCACATTTATTCATCATGATTCAATTCTCTAAGAAGAAATAAAAAAGCTTAGAGTCATTTGATTTTCTGATTGCCAATCTCTCTAGTTGCGTACAGCAGAATAATCATGACAAATGAATAGAGAAAAGAACATCATATCACAAAATAATAATTCAACAATAATGTGTAACAGCTTGGAAGGAATGGAAGATAGGTTGAGTCGTATTTTATAAATATGTGATAAAAAGTGTAGATAAAATATAACAAGAGAGGAAAAGGTGCTCATCTCATCATACTGCAAACAAACATTATTTGTCAGAGTCTGTCAGTCATATAGTGGATAATATAAACTATTATTGACAGTATGCAATACTACTATATATACTCATATCTTATTACGACTGTAGATCAAAGCTCAAAGGGAAATGACAAATATGTATTTTCTGATGTAATCTTCAAAACTCTCAAAGTATACAACATTTTGTAATGTATCTAACCTATGTCTATATGCATAATGGCTAAATAACAGTTAAAACATGAACTAATCTAACATTTATAACATCACAGTGCAAAATGCAATCTCTCTCCACCACCACTCACTCTCTTCGCGATGACTACATTGTACATACACGATTTTATAAAACATACTCATAGCTAGCTCTCATAGCCATTACATCAACTAAATGTGACCATTATTATATGCTCTCAGAGGCCGAAAGGAAATATGACGACAACAACAATAAAAGGCAACTAAGGTATGTTAATGTTCAAACATAACTTCTTAATGCTTACTTATGCTTACTCAACTAAAATACACATTGAAAAATCCTATGATTCAGACAGAGAACACTCTCAGAGAAAGTTTAAAACTAGCAAACAAACAACTTTATAATATACATACACGTCGTAACCCTTTCTTATTCATCACAAATAACAATAAGAGTTTTGTCCTTCCATCTTGTATGTTTTTCATACTCTAGCAAATAAATAAGCAAATGGACTTTGCACAACAATCTATGCCTTCTTTTCAGTTTTATCCTGATGCAAATGCTTGCAGCAAAAGTCCATTTAGAATTACAAGATAAGCCCACTCTTCTTCTTCTTCTGACACTCTCAGTGGCATTTGGCATTTTTACATCCTCTAAATATTTCATATTTTTCTTTTTGGTAATAAAAATGTAAAAGGAAAACACATTACTTTTGAAAAAAACCAAAAAGTCGTGTGCTCTTGGTTTGGAAGTTTTTTTGGGCTACAGCATATCAGCATCATTCATATCATATCTATCACTCCTGTTTTTGCCATAAGCATTTGGAATTGCTGTATATTATGTGACTCATTGCTTTTCTTCTTCTTAAAAAATTCATACATATTATACAGAAAGATATTATTCACATGTGTGAACATTGCATGGCCTCTCTCTGCATTCTGCATATTATGAGTTTGAGAGTGAAGAGTGAGAGACAAGCCCTTTTTTATCGCCATAAGAAAACGAAAAGAAAAAGAGCAATATATAAGAGCAAAAGGCATCATCTCTCTGATCCTATCCTACTATATGCAACAACTACTACTATACCACACAGGCACATCACATAATATAATACTGTTGCACACCTAATACATTAACTAGACATCAAGAAGAAGAGTTTTTTTTCTTCTTCTTCAAGTGGAGTCAAAAGAGAATAAGAATGCATGGAAATATTATGTAGAGGAGCATCAAACTTTTCTCTTCTAATACTTCGTCGTACACAATTCATTGTACTACATGGTTATAAAACCTGACTTTGCTATTGACACTGGCGCCGAGTACTCTATAAGAGCAACATCACAAAGTAAATGGAAGAGAGTACCAACGAACGACAAAAGGAAAAAACTATTTTTTTCGTGGGACTCTGTATATTATAATATATATGCTTAAACTATTATAAGTTTGATGTCTCTCTAACTAACAATCCTATTCATCTTCAACTCCTCCACACTGACACACACTGGATGACGGTTTTATGCTAATGTTGAGCTTTTTTTGCAGAAACGACAAATATGTACTATTTTAGTATATAATTGTATAAAGTATTGTATACCTATTTTGCATGATATTTTGCACCTACTCTTTCGTCCGTGAAAGATGTCTTTGCTGTTAAGAAAGCCTAATTTGGTAATTGAAATTGTACTTGTATAATACAACAACTTTTTGTATATAAAATAAGATGCTTAGTAAAAACATTTTACTATATAATATGTCGCGTGTATGTCAAAAGTTTAAATACTAAAATGGCTAATTACACCAATTTCTCACCTTACAAGGATATAAACATACATTAATTAGTGAAGAAATTAGTAGGAATGGAATAATATATCATCATAATCTTAATCTAACATCAACTGTCATAATTTTGCTTTTACCAAGCAGCATTATTGTTGTGGCTATATGAAATGTATATAGAAATTCTTTACTATCTAGCATCATCATCATCATGTAACATATAACTAACTGCCAACAAATAATAACAACAGTATCACATTCACTACTCTCTGTATGACAACAACAAGAATATGAATGTGAATATAAAAAAATTGACAAACTTTTAAATGTCATCAACAATCAACAATTGCTTATCATCATCGGCAAGAACGAACGACGACATTCTAGTATTACTAGTTTCTACTTTTTTACTTAAGAGTACTGACTATAGAAGAGAAGAGAATTGACTGACTAGACAAAATGAAATGACAACTGGAAAAGTGAGTTTTTGGTACAAAAACTTACGTAAATGAGACCGGAGTAGTATCGATCTTTAAGATTGTGAAGGACGGATGCTTCATTAAGACATGTCAATTCTGCCATATCTTCTACTTTGTCAAATTTAGGTGGGTTCATCTTTTGGATATCATCTCTGGCAACAAGAGCAGTCTTGGAAGTTTCCACCATTTCAACTTCAAATTCATCACCGCGTTCATGCTACAATCATTAAAACAAAATTATATTAATTGTAAGAAGGAATGTCAACAACAAATATTATTATCAAAAAAAATTTCTATTTTTTTACCTTGATGCTGGCGGCAACAAATCCATAAGTTTCATGTGGAACCCAAACAAGTCTCTTTTGTGTCCATTCGGCTTGACTTGCCGGATCATTGACAACATTTCGGTCAACTACTAAATACTTAAAATCTGGATCTGACCTATCCAGCTTCTCTTCTTGTCCACTTAAATTGGCAGTCATTGTGATGATTATGATGATTTAACTTCAACACTATGACGCACTCCTAATGATTCCGCTGTCGTCCAAGACTGGCAATTGTGAACTGACAGAAGAGATGAAGTTTTTTAACGAGAGTCGTTGGCTTTATAACATTATAACACCCTATACTCTTTTCTACTACTATATTATAACAACACACACAACACAGGGATCGGCTAAAAAAGAAAGAGTTATTTTTCAACAAGCAAACTGACAGTTTAACATTTTGAGCTTCGTGGGAGACCTCTGCTACAATCATGTGATGATGTCATAATTTCTGTACCATTCGCAAAGGGTAGATGGCAGAAATAATATTTTGTTTGTTGGATGAAGAAAAAAACATTTTGTTTGGTCTCATTCTGCCTCAGTACTTTCTTTAACAACTTTCTCTCCTGTTACACATCTTGCTTTCATTGAGAAGAAAAGGAAACTGAGAATTTTCAATGGGTGTGGCCTCTTATAGAGAAAGAAACTAAAGGTCATATTTTAATGCTTTCTCTTCTATATATCTCTCTATCAATTCTCATACCAAAACTGCAATATATACTGAATGCAATAATAATGTTGACTTTTGACATTTAAAAATTTTATAATAATATACTTTGTCTTGTCTCACTCTTTTTCTAAAATATTACATAAAGTTTTCATGATGATTGATGCTCTAGTGCTATAGGCAGGATTTTACAAGGCCAAAAATATTTTCCAGTGCCAAAACCAGAGATTAGACATCGTCTACTGTACTACTAATCCTAGCTAGTATATAGTCGTTTGAAAGAAACTTGAAATTGAAGTAAACATTTTGTACATATACAGCTGAACTCATTAATTTTACTTATTTTTCAACATAAACAAATGGAAGAGATTATTTTTAGACTTTGATGACGACGAGTCTACGAGCACTACATAGTACTCACTCCATCGACAAAATTAATTTATGGATTAAGCAATATATGTGAGTAAATAAATATAAATGAAAGAGATAGAGCAACCATTACTCACTTGACCGTTTCCTAAATTAGCCTTCAATTTGGAAATTGCATGTCAAATGTTTCCTGTTCTGGGCGGTGAGAGCATATTAATTTTAGGTGTCTTTAGTCTCTCTTTTTTTACTCTCTCTCTATTCTAATGGAAATGGCAACTTTGCAAATTCAATGTCAGTTTCGTTTATATGTACTACTATTATAGATGTAGAAAAAGACTCACGCTAACAAATGTTAAGGTACAATATTTCAATTTAGTATTAAAACCTAGCAATAAAATATGTTCTATACACTCTATACTAGTAGTTCTATCCTCCTTCTATTATTATTGTATAGTCTGCATTTTCTCTTCCTGATATAGAAAAAAACCTGTATATATATTTGTATAGTTACGTGCTTTTAGTTATATAACAGCCTTTCTTCTTTTTCTTCTCATGTCTGAAACTCATAAATCATCCAATTCATTCTAGAGGAGTGAAAGCACGTTACTTTCTATACTATATATCCTACCTCTCTTGACAAGCAAGGACAGAAGTAGAACACTGAAAGAAGAGAAAGGAGAGCTAGAAATAGTTGTATATAGAAAAAGTTTCCGTATATTATAGAAGAAGAAAAAAGGATCAATAACGGAAATAGAGTGTGTAGAGAATGTAAAAGCATTTGAAAAATGATTCTGGACCCATACCAAAAAAAGAATTTGCCATACTCTACAACATATTATTAGAGAGAACTGGAAGAGAAAAGAGAGAGAGAGAATATAAAAAGGGGAAAAGTAGGACAGTTAGTTGGATCGATGCGAATTTTAGTACTATATATTCTCTCCCTTGTATATACTAAAAGACTCGTGCATCCTTGACCCAAATAAGTTTTCAAAAGGCTCCATTCCAACAACACACTGGTTCCAGTTTGATATATCTTTATATTCCACCACCACCCGGGACTCTTCTTTCCCTTCAATTTATCTTGCGCATGAATCGATGATGCACAAATATATACTACATTCATATATACAATGTACCAAAATTTTTGGTAGTACTATATATAAAGTCTTTTCTCTACCGACTTTCCAAGGCAAAATTAGATAGAAGTTTACTTCCGAGTACAACCGAGTTAACCAAGGACTTATTTTCTCGTTGAGGCATCTCTCTCTCTATCTCTCTTTCTCCTGCCTCTTTCACTCTACATGGTATTTTTCTCTATCTTTATTCTCCTTTGAAATTGTTCACTCAACAGGAATGCTTGAAAAAGGTTTATTTTCTATTTGTTCGTTCCTCCGTCATCTAATACTATTCATGCTCCATGTTCATGAGAATTTAGCACACACACATACATTGCATTCAAGTACTATAAAGCTTTTCTCTCTGATGCTCAAAAGCAAACACAGAGAGTCGAGCTGTTGGTTGTGTGGGTGAATGACGTCAGTCACTGATGATGACGTGGGTGTTATTCTCTCTATCCAGTATGTCTTGATATATTATAAAATATAGTATTTGGTAACTAACAAAAACTGACGATCAATGAAAGTACATCTAAAGGGCAAACTAACTATGTGCAAATTCTCTATTTTTTTTCTTTCTCAACTATTAGAGCTGCTTATCTATTTATTAAAGTCTGTCATGTCAGTCAGTCAGTCTTGTATGCAAGTTTAGTTTTAGAGAAATGCTCTATATAGACTATTTTGCCATGCTAAGATCAGGCACATGATAAATAAAATTGTATATCTTCACTGTTACTTTTTTCTATACTAATATATTAGTATGTATTTGTCTCCTTGCAAAATATAAAAAAATTTTTATTTTCATGTGTATGTTTTGTAAGTGCATCTGCACCATGTCACTTTTGTTCCAGTCGACAACACTACTACTACCAATGATATATTATGTATGTAGGAATATGTAAAATATGTGAATATTGTTTTACACTACATATCTGCTCTTCTAATAAATTCTAAAAGCTTTATAGTCTCCAGATCAATTTGGTGTGTATGACGTTAGCAAAAGCCACAATAAGTCTTCTGCTCTCTAATACTCATATATATATTGCTATCAACTACAATAAATTTAAATTCAACTTAACTTGCATTACTAAATCTTCATTAAAATCAATGGATATTATAATAATAATAATAATAAAGCTACTACTACTACTAAACATACATTTGTTTTAAATTCTCAAATCACCTCTTATCATGATTCTTATCATAAGTCATGCAGTTTATAATAAAAGTCAACTTTGAAAAGCTTCTCATATGTATATATGTAGTATAGTAAAGAGAGAGAGAGATATTATTCATTCATTGTGTCATGTAGTACTATTCTATGATGCGATATTTGTTTGTCTCTTCAGCAATTTCTCCATATAGTCACGTACTCTTTAAACCATGTTTTGCAAGTCTGCTTATAATATCATGTATCGTATAATATATATTTGATGTATAATAAGAGTCTGGTGCTAAGTACAGGCGAGTGTGTGTCTCTTTTGCCTTTGGAACTGGTAACATCGCAATTTCTACGTAAATGCCTGACATTGCAAAAAAAACTTCTATATAATAATACTAGCTGTGTAGAGCTATATACTACATTTAAAAAGAGTATTTACTATATAAACTTGTTGTTATGTTGTACATCTCTCCATCTCATCATCCTTACAACTTTAAACCACAATTGTAATACACAAATACGCATTAGTAAACATTATATAAACTTGAGAATTATTAAAGAACTTTTACTACTAACAATATGTTCTTATAAAAGTAGAAGAATACAAAGAGTCTCTCACATTTATGTAATCTTAAATTAGCACTAGGACAAAGTCAAATAAAAGTACATACATATATACTATAAACACAAACACCGGCAAAAAAGAGTCAACCTTTCTCATTACGTAGATGATTATACATTAAATGCCAAATTCCAAAAGATGCCTGTATATATAAACCTTACTTAATTAAATTGTTGGCCATATGCTTACGTCTTATATATACTACAAGTAGAAATTAGTTTTGTGTGGTTATGTACATAGTATATAATAATTTTGTCGTCTTTGGTAGTCGTCGGGAAGAATGAAGAAGTTTATGACTAAATGAGAATTTAACTAGGTGTACACATTATTAGACTTTCATTTAATATAAAAATAGGTTATAAGAAAACCATTAGCTAGTACATAGTTTCATAGGCTGAGAGAGATATTATATAGCTATTTGTTCTAATATCTTCTATATATATATTAAATGTGTAATGTAAGAATGTAGAGCATAAGTTTTAGTATTTATATTCTGTAGTCATCATTATATTCTCAGTTGGAAATGTGTCCATAAGCCCACATCTTATATAGTAGAAGAAAATATGTACATGTTAGAAACGAGAGCAAAAGATATATCAATGTGTCATGATGTTGTTGGAAGTTACATAAAGTATTAGACTCGGAAAAAGATTTTCCCGTATATACTAACTCTTCTTCTTCTTCTTGTTCTAGTTTTACTTGTTCTCCATTCCTTTCCTTCCCACATATCTACCTAGTTACTATTCTGCAGTTGGTTGTTGAAATTCTACGGAAAGTTTGTTTGTTATTATTATATTTCATATCATAACATTACATATACATACATAGTAGTAAAAAGCTATATTATTTCGCTCTTTTTATATATAAATATGAAACAAATGAGACAGTATCATTCATGAGAAAATTGACTCAGACTAAAATATATATAAATCCATTGTTGCCACCATTTCATGTCTCTCTTGCACAATATAATAATAACATGAGACGACAATTCCATTGTTGTTGTTGATTTCATTTTTATTCATATATATATTGTTGGAGACACTGGAGCTTTAGTGCTGGAGAAACGGAGTGGACTAAAAAAAGTATAGAGTGAAAAATCCATGCGCTTTGCTCAGTAGGTTACTGTGTATAAAAGTTGATATTTGTGAGAGACTTTTAACAACGCATAGTAAAGTCTGTCTATAGTCTAGCATTGGGACAACATAACATATAATATAGAAATAGAATGGAGAACTTACATGCAAAAGTACATGGGAGAATAGAAGTTTTAGGTAGGAGTAGTCTAACTTAAATGTGATGATGGTGTTGTACAGCTCTCTATGAAAACTTGACTCCAGTTTGCTCCATCAACTCAGGCCACATTTGGCACTCTTTCAGTGTAGTTGTTGCAGAACAGAACATCAGTCTCACACTCTCGACTCTTTTTTCTCTATTTACATACACAGTATATAAAATACATATATATAAAATAGATTTCTATATATAATTTTCATACATCTCATTTTTTGTACAACAAAACTTTAGATCATATTACTAAAAAAACTCTATTATTAATATATACTCTCGCAAAAGAAAAATTTAATTTTTGTACAATAACAACAACAAGTCAAAACCAAATATCTTATTACGTAATATACATCTCGTCTCACAGAAATTCATTCCTACTACGTTTTTCAGTCACCGGCGTGTACAAAGCGTTGAAAAGGAACGTGGAAGAAGAAAAGAAAATCATCAACAACTGGAATTAAAATCTCCTTTTAAATTCTCTTGCTGCCATCAGTCATCACGCTGTCGAAAAAAATAACTTTTCAAGATTCAACCTATTTTGTTTATTGATTGAAAATTAAAGGTAAGTATTTGAGAACTTTCTTCTATTCTAGTAGTGTATAGATAGAGTCCTTTTTATAGAAGACTTTTTATCAGTTTCCCCACTTGCTATCTTTTACTTTTACTATCTATATCCATATAACCTACACTTGTACTTGGCAATTGAAGCATCAAAAAGACGGCTGTGAGTCTACTATACAAATCTTCAAAGTTGTTTATTTGCAAGTAGTATTAAAACAAGTAGCAAGTGCCTATAGCCTATTCTAGTAGTTTCTTTTTAAACAACATGCAGCTGCAGATATTTAAACAAGTTCCAAAGCTTCCAAGAAAAATGGTTTCTTGTCCAGCCGCAGTAATATTGCTACTTCTATATACATACAATACAATCACAAACATTGTAATATATAATTGTATTTGTACTTGACATTTGGCAATATCTTTTAGTGATTATAGTTCTGTTATATTCTTCTATTCGCTTTTACTAGTATAAGAATTGCATAACATCACATGAGAAGACGACACAGTAATTATGTTGAGAGAGTTGTTAAGTAAGCCAGTAAGTAACATCGTCCGTCAGTCAGAAAGAGTCATTTGGTAAATGTTACTTTTATTCTATATTCATCATCATTCACAACAGCATGATATAGCTATTATTATTGTTGTATTGTTGTTGTTGTATAACTCTATTTGACATTTTGCTCTTGACTTTTCCTTTTTCCTTTCATGCAATCCATATCATATAATTCTCTTATTGCTTACTGTGTGCTTTACTTCAAAGTCTTCCTTCAATTTTACTAAAAACTTTTCCTCCTTTATTAACTTTAATAATGCAATGCAATTCATAATTTACAATGAGTCACAATATAACAAGAGAAGAGAAGAGGATAGTATAAATATAGTAGTGTGTTTAGTTAATGTTCAAATGTATAATGATATTATATATTGATGTGTATGGACTTTAGAACTTTTAGTAGTTTAATAATATATAACACACGCATGAAATATATATACAATCATCATAACCTAATATTTACTACTCATCATCATCATCATCATCATTGCTCATATATTGCATTGCGTATTACACAATACTCTCATCTTTTTTCTGTGTTCAAGGTATTTTCCGTAGTTTCGTTTCAAGTACTTCATTCACTTATTGTACTCTATCGTTTAGCTATATATGAATGTACATATATGAGTTTTTTGAGTGCATATAATATATCTTTTATGAACGTTTTTAAGTATGATGCATTTTAGCTCTTTCACAAATCGTTTTGTTTATATGTCAAATAATGACATTTATTTTTAGCTACATTATTATGTAGCCAGACTCGATAGAAATTAAGACTCGTATGACGTTTATTATAAGGCTTTCTTAGAGGAAAGATTGAAGTTTTTTCCAAAACGATTTTCATATAATCTGTCAGTCTCCAGTCGACTCATTACTGCATTCTCATTACAGTAGTCATAAAATATATATATAGTTGGCAGTTTAGTGGGAAAAATAGATTATCAAATGACATTTTGTCGATAAGAGCGATTTTCTCTCTCTAAGGTTCATGCATGTCCTTTTTTATCAGTAAAAACTTATCAGCTCTGTGGTTCCTACATGAGCTTAATATTGTAATGAGTAATATTTATGTACCATTGCATGCATAAGCTTGTATATATCTCTCATTTCAGTTTATAAATATAGAGTAGGTATAATTTTTGTGTTGGTTCCAGTCTGAACAGAACAAGACAGGTATTGTAGTAAAAAAGGTCTTACAATAATAATATAACAATACGACGTATAATAACATACTGCATAACCAGTGTAGCGTAATACTACGAGTAAAGTAATATGAGTCGACATATAAAAAATGGACTTGACCAAAACCATATATAAGCATATATAGCATAGTAACTAGTTAGTCCTTCTTCTTCCATACAAGTTCTGATAAAAAAATTGTTTTTCCTTCCTCTAATGAATATATGGAGAACTTGTGTGAATGATGTATGTGTGGATATAGGTGAAGAGAGTAGTAGGAAAGAAATTGTGTGAGTTGAATTTAGAATGGTCTTTGGTGCATTAGTTGTAGTGGTGGTGGTGGTAGCTCTTTTTCAAGAGTGGTTGGTGGAGAAGAAGAGGAGCATGGCAACATCCAACAACTCTAATACGGCTCTCCAGTGAAAAAGCCCTTGACGATGCTGGCAAGGTCATTTCTATGTGTAGGTCCTTTTCCATGATAAAATGAGCCCCCACTTTTTATACTTGTATCTTCTCTCATATATCCCCCATAAACTGATGGATAAACCATATATTTACAATTCATAAAAGTTTTCAGCAACTATGTACTTACTACGGCATACAATGCTATAGTAGATTGTACTAATAGTATTATAATATATTCGCTAAAATCTAAGATATGGAAGAAAGTATATTTCTGCTGGAGAAGAAAAAGAAGTGTAGTAGTATTCCTGAATAAAGTTTGAGAAAACTATATCTAGAACGAGCACGTACAAAGCATACTATGTATACAACATATTCGACGCTACTCTACTTTTAGAGTTTTCGGAAATTCGCATTTTAGACGCAAGATTACAATTCATAAAAGTTTTCAGCAACTATGTACTTACTACGGCATACAATGCTACAGTAGATTGTACTAATAGCATTATAATATATTCGCTAAAATCTAAGATATGGAAGAAAGTATATTTCTGCTGGAGAAGAAAAAGAAGTGTAGTAGTATTCCAGAATAAAGTTTGAGAAAAATATATCTAGAACGAGCACGTACAAAGCATACTATGTATACAACATATTCGACGCTACTCTACTTTTAGAGTTTTCGGAAATTCGCATTTTAGACGCAAGAAGCTAAATCAAGCTTTGCTTTTCCAAAGTTTTTGCAATAGTTAGGAAATATATGTACCCTCAGTTAGTAGTAGTGAAGTAAAGTATGTACATAAAACACTAGTATGTACAACATTTGGAAATGTAGAAAAGGATTTTTGCTGGATCGATATGTTGCTTTGCTAGCTATGTATTGACGTCTACAGAGAGTTGAGTCTTCAGTAACTATATATATTGATGTTGCTGTCAAATATACATATTATGAAATGTAAATGATAATGTTTGAAAGGAAAAGGTAGTCATTAAGTAACGCTAATTACTCAAGTTATTTTTGTATGTTTTCTTCTGTCTGGTTTACTATATTATACTCTTATTCGTCTATGACTTTTAGTGCAAATTGTAGAAAAACAATGTTAAGAGTGTATACAAATAAGCAAATATTTTACCTTGCACATATTATAAAAGATTTTATAAGGAGTCACTCTTATTTTGCAATAATATCTGTAAGCTATATATATATATGTAGGTATATTATAGCAAAAAGGAACAAGACTAACAAGCTGGAAACTAAAGGTTCTCTCTCCTCTCTTATGCAATTATATTGACTTTTGAATAGTATAAAAAGACTAGATGTGATTTACTTATATAGAACTTATAATCTCATGATAGTTTTGGACTTTGACTATAATAATAATACCTATATATGAAGTTATTGGTGTGGATCGATAGTACTATATAACATATGTACGCGTTATAGAGTTCATCAAAAGAACCTTATGGCTCTTCAGTTTTAGTTAGCAGAACATAGAAAAGCAAAGACACCACCATATAGAAAGAAAAATAGACGTCATCAGAAAAAAATCAAACGGCTGTATCAAATATATGATAGATAGAAAAGTCTATATATATTATTAGAGTCTGTGCTCTCAAGTCTTTGTAGACTTTTAGTATCTCTTCTGTTCTCTGTGTGTTACATACTACTTCCATGCAAAACTTAAGGAAAATGTCATAGGTCAACCAAATAGCAGAAAGGAGAGAACGTATATAAAGACTAGAAGAGAGAGAGAGAAAAAAATGTTATTTGCTTTCGTTCTATGTCAAAGTCAAATCGTGTCAACTTCAGAAGAGGATAGACTTACATATAAAATATGAAATAAATAATCTTGCAGGTTACAACCTTTACATATACACACCTTGTTATTCAATGCATATTTATGACACATTCTAATAATTCCATATTTAGAAAATGAATGAGTGTTATGATGATGTGAGTAAGTAAGTAAAGTTAAAAACGCAATTTAAGGTTAGATGTGAGATTGTGAGATCATAACACAACGTATTGCAGCTGATTTTTCTGATCTATACTACTATATATAAGTAGTGTACAGACAGATATAAGATAACAAAATAATAAATATATAAAAAAATTATTTTATAAGTGGATTGGATATATAGTATAGACTATATAGATGTGTCAAATCAACTGATGAAGATTACAATATAAAAATAATACAAATAAAAAAAATATATAATTATATCACTGTACCGAGCTAAATTAACATGAGTATAAAACGCATTTATATTTTTCATTTGATATGGAATGATTTTTGATGCAATAACTTGAGTGAGTTGCCAGTGTCATGTCATATTTTATACAGGTCGGTTCGAAAGTCACGGGGGCAAGTCAAAGCAATACAAGTTGTAAAATTTGGTATATTATATGATATGCAATTTAACATTTCATGAGGGTTTTTGAAAAGATTAGATAGAATAGTGAAATATATATATTGAGGAGAGGCTTTTGAAACAGTTGATAAAAAGAAGTGATAAGCAGAGCTCATCATATGAGTTGGAAAAATTGACAAGTAAAACTTCTGAACTACGCATCATCATGCACTGACTAAATGCAAGGAACAACAAAGTTGTCATAATATAAAGGGTTACTGCTTGAGTTTCTTTTTATCTTTTGTTGTGTATATGTAGTACTTATAAAAATTATTTGTGGGAGTTTACTTTATATGAAACTTTTCCAGAGAATTGAAATTTATATATTTTTCATTGTGATTCCTAATATAAAATACTCTTGAACAAACAAATATTAAAAGTTCGAGATAACTTCTGACAAGACTTACAAATACAATTTATTATCTCATTTCTAAGTTTTGTGTAGAAGGAGAAATGACACTTAAGCATAAAATGTATAGCTCTAGAATATACTAGATTATTATTATTCTAATACCAATGCGCAATGACTTTTTAGATAGTAGAATACATAAATACATTTTCTGTTCTGTTGCATTATTGACAGCTCTATATAAGCCCAACTTTTATGTACATAGTTATAAGAGACATGTCTCATCATATTTTTTTTCGAAAACTCATTATTGTATCAGCACATTCTCCTCATATGTGTACTTCAATAACTATACATGATATCTCTACCTAAAGAAATGTCTCTCTGTATTTTCCTTTTTTTCGAGTTTGTTGTCATTTTATCATATTAGTACATCACTAATACTAAATATAACATTACGCTACATTAGTATTTTTGTACAGAGAGAAAATCATCATTATTATTACAGTCGTTAACAATCAGGTGCTGCTGAGATGATGTATGTATATTTTATGTGTACGTGCAGCCCAATAGAAAAAAACAGAAACATATATGCTGATTAGAATTAGTTGTAAGCGTAAGTACACAAAATAAACTAATATCATCATTAGATTATAATGCTGTATATATAAAGACTAAGTACTGTTAACCTTACTATATACATTTGTAGAATGCACGTAAGAAGAATAGTGTGTGTGTTTTGTGTTTATTCATTTATTTGGTTTTATTGCCAGATTAGAAATACAATGTAACAAGGAAAAAAGAGAGATGAAAACAGAGGAGAGATCTGTTTTAGTAGTATTCACAAACTAACTGAATGGCAATGCATAGTTGTTGCATTATTAGAGATGGTTAAATGAGAATATGTGAATGCTAGTCTATAAGCGAGGTGAAGAGTTGTTTGTATTTTTTTCATTTCGAGGAAGTTCTACTCTATTGCTACTATACACACTGTCATCTGTCACTGACTAAAGCTTGACTTTTTAAAAGACATTTGCTTGTAAGAGTTTTCAAAAGTTAGTATGAGAAGTAGTATAGTAAGTAGTAGGAAAGAAACATTTTTCTAGAGTGGGAACCTTTTTGTAAACTTTGGAATCTTGGCATCTTCTTCACAACTAGTAGAGAAGAAGAAGAGTGAGTTTTCAATGTGTAAAAATAGCAACTAAAAGATTTTCTATCTCATATAAATATATATTTGTACTCTCTCAGAAGCTGTTAGCTAACAATATGCTTCCTTTTGTTGACGAGTTGTAAAAACTGCAACACACTTGCTAGCTTTTTTTGGCTTGCTTTAACTCATTTGTACAAGTGGATGTTGTTGAATATGTGTGGACTATTTAGAGTATATCTATATAGTTAGTAAATCAGTGTATATAGATATATATGAAAAGTATGAAGTAATATTTAAACAAGATTTGGAAACAGCCCGAGAGAGAGAAAAAAGAGTCCACACATCCATTATATTTTTCAGTACACTATTTTACTATATATACTTACTACACTTGACTTTTTTGAGCTTGATAATATATATTTCTGACATGACATGACACAACATATGGTATGACATACATGAAGAAGAAACTTTTTCCTGTGTCTTTATATTATTAGGTAGATAGTAGTAGATCAGAGTGTCTTTATGGAATTGCTGTATAGAGTAGTAAAAAAATGTTCTTTCATCTAAACTGCTGAGAAGAGAGAGAAAGATCCGACAAAAGTAAAATGCTATAGACCATACTTTTTATATTCTCTAGGATTATTTGTGCCAGGGCAGTAGTAGCCATTTGTGACAGACATGAAGCTTACATAGGTTAGAGTTATCTTCATATTTTTCCTTTTATGATGGAGAGATGAACGTGGTCATTTTATCCATTTTAGATGACGTGTGAGCACACCATTTCACATTAGTTGAGCTTTTAAGAGAAACTTACGAGGTACAAGGTACAATTGAACGATATCACCCTATAAATGCTATTTTCTCTCTTTCTCTCTCTTCCTTTTCTCTCTATATGTGAAAGTCCAACAAAGCAAAAACTATGAACATTCTCTCTACTTTTATATATGCTATAAGGTAGCCCACAGGAATTTTGCTTTGATAGATAGATTGCAATTTCCTCTATAATTTTCATTTTTAGCGTATATATATATGCTACTATAGTCTGTTAGTTTCCTTCATTCGTGTAGAACTAATTTTACGTCAACTCTTATTATAACACTCTGCTATGGTTTTAGAGCACTATACTCTTTGAGTGATAAGGAACTCACTATATATACCACCTACAAATACAATACAAAAAGCCAAGTATTAGTTTTATAGCCAGAAATACCAAAATACTGCAATGCCACATTGAACAATGAATGTCGTGTGTTATATGCAATGGAACTAAAAAAATACAAACAAAAATATATAGATATATATAATACAATGTGATTGAACATTGTATTAGTAGAAGAGAGTTTTAGTGAAATTGTTGTGTTGTTGTTAGTTTGATACTATATACTCTAAAAGTGCTACCTTGTACTTTTCTACATGCATATAAGTAGTATATACATTGCACATATGTACTTACATTACACACACAAATGTATCTACAACATAATATAGAGCCGTCAAAAAAGTTTTTTCCAAAGCCAAAATACTTTGGCAAGAAACGAACGAAATGGCAATGCTATATACTCATACAACAAAAATCTTGCTAGTAACTTTGCTACTAAAGTGTACTAACTACAAAACTACATGATGATGCATATATATACACACATAGTAGCTTTCATACAAAGTTTTTGCAAAAAAGTATATATCACACATTGTAAGGTTATTTGCTATACGGGTTTTCTCTCTAATACATAGAAAAGCACTAGCGGGTGTAAGTAAGTATTAGATTTAGTTTAGAACTCTGTCTCTCAAGTTACTTTCAAGTCACACGAGAAATATATATATATTGGAAAGAGAATGAGAAGAGAAGAGAGAGAATATAAAAACTATGTATAAAGCAGCCGACTAAATATAGATCCAGGTTTTCGAGTCGATAGCTGCCGACCTACTTTTAGCTTCTTCTAATTTGCTTCTTGCCCGTTGTTGTTACCCGCTGCTATACTACTTTATACTACGACGATAGCATAGTAAATACCCGCTTTTCACAATACACTACTATATGTATATGCTCTAAGGCTTTTACTTTTTGAGATATATACTTTTCTCCTCTAAAACTTGTCCTTAAAGTATGTTATGTACATATGCAATGAAAGAATAGCATTTCTTGTAGGCCAACTCTTGTCGTCAACTTCAATTTTCTCTCTAACTCTTCTTCTCCTCTATATGTAGGCAAGAAAATGCAATTCTTTTCAAAATTCCAATAGAGCATTAGTGTAGATTGTAAAGAAGTTGAAAAGAGTACAGAGTGCTATTCAAAAGTAGTAGAGATAGTAAAGAAACGGAATAGAGTATAGAAGAGAAGAATGAGAATATAAAAGACATGGAATGGCAATTTATATTATATAGAGCACAGTTTGCAACTCTTCTGTAACAAGAGAGAAAAAAATTCATTACTATGTCATCTTTCCTCTTATGTAATCACATTATTATGCATGCAACTTGCAAATAACAAGTTTAACTCAACAAAGTTTATATTGTAGAGTGCTTTACTACACTAGAATGGAAATCTCTCAATCTTTCTTCTTTCCCAAACCAATTTAATTTAACTTTTTGTTCTATCATTTCATTAGAAATTGTTTTAAGTTTAGCAATAATTAGTGACACTGTGGTTTATATTGTATTCAAGATAAATCCCTGTGGCTTTTTGCGTTTTGTTATCATTGCATAAAAAGGAGTTACGTCACTTTAAATATGAGACTTTGTATCGTCGATGATTATATGAGGAACTAGTTCTGTATATACTATTGCTACATTCTCCAGTAGAAACACATAGTCATTACATATGCATGGAAAACTACTCAAAGAATATTATTTACTCATGATGATGATTACGTGCGCGAATACGAAAGCAATGAGCATGCAAAGAAATTATAATGCAATGATGGAAAAGAAGAAGAAGACGAAGTATAAGCAAACAACTGTCCAAACAAAAAGTATTCTTGCTTCTTCTTCTTTTACTATACTTCTTCTTCTTGCCTCAATTCTTTTGACATTCTACATTATACTGTATTCATTCCAGTCCAGTCCAGTTGTAGTTGTAACTAGTACCAAGAAAAGAAAAAAAGAAAAATCTCATCTTTAGAGTAATAGTTGTTGTTGTTGTAGTGAGAGAAACAAGAAATTGAAGGTTAAGTTTTAAAGCCATTGCTGTATACTGTGTATCTCTTGTGTAAACTATATAATATTAGCAGAGCTGCATTTTAAAATTCTGCACGGGTATATACACTTATCTAACTTTGCATGGTGGAATTAAGAACGTTCCAGAATATCTTCTTTTTTTAAAATAAAGCTAGCTTAGGATAGATGAAGTTAGGTTGAGAATAAGCAAATAGTAGAAATGCAGTGAGCTGGAAATTATGAGAGTCAACATGTATATAGTAGTCGACAGTATGCATTGATAATGATAATGTTATCACTTTTGCTTTACTGCTTCTGCAAATGTATGTAAAGATAGGCAAAGGCATACACACAAGGGATTTGTGTGTTCAAAA